>JABASP010000702.1:0-43401 GCA_019776565.1 Sminthurinus signatus
AATGTCAAACTATTTTGCACACATGTATTTAAGAGTATGTAGAGTAGGTTTAAAATGGAAAATTGCATATTTAATTTTTGATGGCGATATAATTTTGACATATAAGCCGTCTCCCGTCATATAATATATAATATAAAAACAGCTCTGTTTGATGAATGATTTATTCATCTGCCATAATTTCCGTGCTGTCAGGCAGGCCCAGGCAGCACCCTTCTCACTCACAATTCACAACACATGAATCCAAACATAAGGGCCGCTTTCAATCAGTATAATATTTATTTAGGTATACCCATTTATTTATGTATTTATTTATTTAATATTTATTGTTATTTATGCTTCCAACATTTAGACTTTAGACATGCATTTGTTGATTATCTTGATCATGTGTGTTGCGTGTTGTACATATGTTCATGGATGTCCAGTCACAAGTCAAAACAAACACAGGTATTTAACACCAAAAGGAACAAATATTCATAATCAGAACAACTAGAAGAAGAAAAAGGAGAAGAAGTAATTTAAAATCCAATTGCTCATAATATGCCTGTCTACCTTCAAAATTTCACATACCTTTCATGATTTTTATTATAGGATCCAACAACTGTAATTTCAATCACCACGTTCAAATTTCTCATGCTCATTTATGGCTTTGGTGGGCACTGTTTACTGTACACTGTTTAGCATTACATTAGGAAGTTTACTGCACATTATTGCACTTCCATATACGAGTATTGAGTACTGAGTACTGAGTTTTGAGCTGAGTGAAGAGTGATACAGATAAATACATGTCTGACCGTCAAAATGCACAATGCACAAAATACAGTGTCATAAATTACACATAGTGTTTTATTACAGTAAACAATTTACAGTAGGCATCTCATTTGAAACATGTTCAAGTTTAAGTCCCAAATTTCAACATCCAACATTCAACGTTCAACTGTACCGGTACATAAATACTTGGCCAAGAGAGTCAGTCTTCGAACATTTTTGGATTAGTAATAATTGCGAATACAAAATACAAACTGACAACTTAAAGAAGAACCAATTTTTTCAAAGTGATGTACATTGCACAATGCACAATGTACAGGAAGAACAGGGAAGACGAACAGCGAGAACAAGAACAACAAGCAACAAACAACAACAACCTGTCCAAATGACATTATAGAAAAGCTACGGTCACATATATATGTACAATGTACATGTAAGACAGGCAAGATACAATTGGTATCATTATTATCATTATTATTACTATTGAGATGGGATGGAATGGAATGGTGTGGATGAGATAACAGGACCCTGAATAATGTGTTAAGTTAAGACCATTATTCAAACGACAAGTAACCACAACTATCAAATATAACAACTAACAACAACTAACAACAACAACAATAACCAACCAGTACAGTAGTAGTCACTGAATGGAATGGAATATGGAATATAGACTAGCAGTTTTCCTATACATAATACATAATAATAAATTGTACAAGTAACTGCTGACTAGTAAAAAAAAACATATACGAAATACGAATATTGTTACTGTGTCCGTCACCAAAAAAAAACTTCCTGTCCCATCACTTGAAATCATTTCACTGAGTCTGAGTCTGAGCCTGAGATCTCAGATATATACACAGTTAAATATGTACAAATCGCAAGGAATGGCAATAACAGAATTCATTATCCATCTTCTTTGTATCTTTGTATTTTGTATGTATATCATATGTAATATATCATATATCCAATCCACAATTATTACAGTTTGTTCGGAAAAATACTCAGCATCACGTGGAACTCTTGAGCATGTTAAAAATTAAAACGGCAGTTTCAGGTTGTGAAGTCAACTGAAAAAAAAGAAGAACTGCCTACTGCCTACTGCCTACTTGAAGGGAAAGAACTTAAATCCAGATTATTTATACTAATATTGTACGTCATAAAACCGTCCTAGAGAAAACCATTGGAATTTAAAGAGGAACAATATTATGATTACTATTACAGTAAGGAATGAGTTGAGTAAATGTACAAATGTACTATCAGTATTGGACTATATGGAAGATTGCTTCGAATTTCGAATTATGAATGGAAAAATGAGACAACTACTGTAAATGGAAAATCCTACACCCTAAAATCTAAACCGTACACCGTACACATAAATGCAGTATCAAGTATGAAACAGTATGCATTCAAAAGTCACAACACACAAGACACAAGACAAATGACAATCGTTCCAATGTTCAAATATCTGTAGGGAAAAAACTAGAATTTTTTTCCTCGGTTACTTTATTCTGTCTTTCATTCTCGTCTTTTTCTTTTCTAGCTGAAGATTGAAACTGCTTCTTCTTCTTCTTCTTCTTCTAGTTGCTACTCGTTATCTTTGTATGAATGTGTACATGCGTTTCAGAAATTATTTGGGCCTCACTTTTCATGTTTGAAATTCCTATCTGTATACCTGTTGCTCCCAATACTTGTAAATTCCTTGTACACATTTTTTCAGAAACCCATATGATATAAATACACGTATTATTCCTACGTGTACATTATACATGTATATGTATAGAAGGATTGGGAGACGGAAGAAAAGACAAGCTAAAGAAGAAGAAAAAGATGATGATGGGTTCCCATGACTCAGAAGTGATATGGGCCATTATATATCTATAATATACTATACGTGTTTTGTGTTTTGTGTACACAGGGATATGGTTGTATGTTGTATGGTTATGGTTATGTCTTGATGACAGGGATGATGATGGCGGTGATGAACAAGACGATGAGATATGTGATGATGCGGAGAATACATACATACACACATTCATAAATGCAGAGACTGAATATGAACAAGGAACAGGGAGACAAGGAAAAATACATACTCATTTTCTCAGTATCAGTATCAGCACACAATAACCAATATACAATATACACACAAGATTTTACGGTATCCAAGTGTACATACGTCCAAAATATAAAATACACACGTATGTATAATCACTAGAGCATTGGAACAAGTACATATTAGATATACAGATGGATGGATGAAAAAAGTAAATTGTATGTGTAATAATGTAATGGAGGAGCAGGCGATAAATCTAAACATCTCAAGTCTCTAGTCTCAAGAGTAGAGTGAAAAGACGTGTGTAAGTCACCGTCAAAGTATAACACACTAACACCAACATTAACACCAGCAATAACAATACAACATTTAACATTCCACGAGTTATTATCTATCCATCCATTCATCTATCTATCCATCTATCTATTTATCTGTGGATTGTGGATACATGATACCTCATACCTCATACACGGCACATAATCATACTGCACTACATAGAAGAAGCGATACATGAAATTTGAGCCATGTTACATTTTCCTCTTCTTCTTCTTCTTCCGCCTCCTCTTCCAGATTACTGAATGATAAAGGATGAGATGGGAATCTCACGTGTAAATCGACCATGTCGAACGTATACAAGAAGAAGAAAAAGAAGAAGAAGAAGGATTGCTGCGAGGAAGACCAAGAAGATGAGGATTACAATCACGATGAGGCTGGGGATGACGATCAACGATCAACGATCAAGACGTGTGTACAATATGCGTTTTATTGTGTTATTAGTATTAGATCCTCAACAATCTACAGAATAATATGTGCGATACTGCTTTGAGTTTTGAGTCTTGAGTTTTGAGCTGTAGAAGATGTGAAAGATGTGACTAAATAAAACACATACTTTTACCAAACACACGTACACATATGTACATATGTAGACAGTAGATATGCACATGTACAAAGAAAAAGACAAAAAAGAGCCGAATATTTATGTTCCCCGCATATTATCCCTACCTATTGTATTGTGTGTTATAAACAACGCGTCAATGTAAATGTAAATGTAGTAGAAAAATGTAAAAACGTACAAGAGGAGTAGCAAAATGTATACAATAATAATATAGAATATAATATATAATACAAGCAAAAATAAACTGACGATATCATGTGTGTATAATGAGTACCTTGAACTGATAAGTTTATACACCTGAAGAAAACACAAGATAAAGAAGTAAAAGAAGAAGAAGATTTTTTTCCCCACAATTTACGAGTTACACACAGACACACACCTACTTACGATCTAAGAATACGAATACGAATACGATTATACTTATTTTACATGTTCATCATGTTTACCAAAATGATAAAAAAAAACATTTTTTGGTACTCTACATTTGCAATTTTTTTTTATTCAGTATTCAGAATATTTTTACCTCCTTTTATTCGGCATCAAAAGAATCAAAAGAGAAGAAGCTGAAGCTGGGCTTCAAGTTGAAGTTGAAGCGGAATCTCTCACATCTCACAACATGATATAAGCAGTTTCCTATTATTCATGCTCCTTACTTGAATCCCCCATTTACACCATTTATTACCACTTACAGTTGACTTATTTATGTACATCTTGAAGCTTCTAGCTGAGTTTAACTGTAGCTTCTTGAATCTTGAATGTTGAGTCTGACAAGCATTTGTATGATACCTCTACTCTAGTTTCCTTTAGTTACTTGAGTTATCATAGTGTATCGTTGTTGTTTTGATGGTGTACAAGATACAGGATACATGATAAAAGTATGGATTATACGTGTAATTTTAACTTGAAGCCACAGGGTGCATCATAAAAATCCCAAATTCTTTGTTATTTCTCGCTACACTATAAATCTTCCTGTGATTTTTTGGGGAGAATGGAGAATGAAATAAGCGTACAAAGTACAAACTACAAACAATACACAAAAAGTACAAAGTATAACAACAACAAATTTACCTAGATGTACACCTAGACCATTTCTCATTTCTCATTATACATGAGCATTTTACACATAATATATGTAGTAGTTTACTTGAGTTGCTACTCCATTTTTCTGTATGAGTAATCAGCATATCAGCATATGGATATGGATAGAGATATGAAAATGGAAATGGATATGGGTAAAGATAACAGCGGCTCCAAACTCCAAATAAAGAAGCAGACGAAGAAGAAGAAGAAAAAAAAGAAGTTTGCTCTACATTTTTTATCATCTTGACATTGACTTTGACTTTGTCTTTGTCTTTGTTTTATTACCATCTACCATCTACCATTAATTTGGTTCAGGTTGTATGTGCACCCTTTTGTATATTTTTTACGTCCTTAATTTTAGTTTTATAATGTATAATGTAGAATCAATATCAATACATCATACAACTGACGTAATTATTTTTTGGCTGGAACTCTCTGGTAAAAAAATATGAGCCCTACCCTTTTACAACTTTTGTTGTATTATACTATTCTACTTCTCGCTCCAAAATTAAAATTCATGTGTACAATTTACAATGTTCAGAGAAGGTCTCAGATAGATATTATTATTACTATCATTATTATTATTCTAAACATCAAAGTGTGTCATAAATTAGTGTATTATATCTATTATTTCACACATTCCGATTACACTTTTTTTTGTGTGTAATGTGTAAGCTTGTGCATTTTTGGAACTTGAAAACTTTAATGTCTTCAAGGTATCTGCTTTTAACTCTTAAATCCACAGTCCAACACAGACAACAGACAATACAAATATGTACACAATACACAATAAATACATGATACATGAAATACAATGTACAATGTACAACATACATGATGAGAATGCACCCAAATTTCCCAAATCTAGTTTCGCCATGGGTTCAATTTTGCAAATTGTAACATCGTGTGTGTTTTTTATACTTTAACCATTCATTCATTGGGTATGGAAGAGCACATGTACTACATACTACATACTACATAGATTTTACATTATGCATACAAGTACAAAGTTGTGTGAGTTGCATTACATTTTTGGTTTGTACAGGGATTTCTGCTCTAATTTTGCCAACAACACGTTAGCATTACACATTACACGGTTTGACGGATTTCTTCTTCTTCTTTCTTCTTTCTCCTTTTCGTTTCGTTTCTTTTCTTTTTCACATACAGGCATAATATCCGTTATTCTGAACTTGTAATTTTTGTTACTAATTCAGTATTCAGTGATTCCGCATTCACCAACAGCATTCATTTTTTTTGTATAATATCATAATATAAAATAAAATAAAATGTACTGCAAACTGCAATGTACAATGTACACACTAGTCACCAGATTGTTTCGTTTACATTTGTTTCCAAATTCTAAAGAGTACACAATCCACAATCCATTTTTACATATCCGACAGCCGACGGTAGGATTCAGTACAGATTACAGATATTTCAAAACTTGCGTATGTGGAATAGTATCAAAAAAAGTTGTATTTGAAATTTGTGAATGTAGTAAAAATACTGTTCTAGCTCTTCTACAATATTCTGTGCATGTTTTGTAGAGGTTTACATACTTTTACAATTTATTACTTACAACTTCCAACCTACCTGAATTTCTGTTTTCTGTACATAATAACAGGAATAATAATAATAATAAAGTTTTGAAGATTACAAGACGCAAAAGAGGTCTCAGATGAAAAAATCCACGTCATTCACATTGAATCATTTTAAACGCTAGAGTAATTATTATATTCATTTACCATGTCATTTATACATAATCCTGTATACTGTACAATGCGCATTGCACATTGTACATGCATGCAGTACATATAAACTGAGGACCATATTTTACAACATGAAATTTGTAATACGTGGATATGTACAAAATACAAAATGTACACAAAAAAAAGTATTGGAGTATGGAGTATGTTCATGTTGTATTTAGTATTTCGTATTTCGGTAGGAGTCACTTGTTACTTGTTAGTGAGACGGTAGACTGTAAAGGGAACAAATCCACTCATCTAAAAGTACGTACAACATACACAGATTCCTCTTAACTCTTAACTAGTATACCTAGTAACTAGTAATTAGCAGTAGCCTAGTAGCAGGTACAAATAAAATCATTGTAATTACACATCCCAATTGTAGAAAAACCTCATCTACCTACGAAACGAACCACCAATTTGTAATCCTTGCAAGTTGGATATCCCATAGATATACAGGTACGTTTAGAATTTTGAATCATGGATGCGTTGGCACTTGTGTCTGTCTTGTGCCTTGTGTGCAATATAGTTTTTAGAGCTGATGAGATTGATTAATTTCGGAGTAGTCATTGTCAAATCGGCAGTTTGATGTATTTTACAACCAGGACGAGATACAAAAAAATATCACTCAACGCTCAACACTCACTCATAAAATAGCTTCTTCTCATTTCTCATTTCAAAGCTACAGCTATAGGACTAAATACTATATACTTTATACATAATATTATATTGCTAAAATTAAGGTAAGAAGGTTCAAAGATTCTGGTTTCTGGTTGAATTAGATTGGATGATTTTCATCCAGATGAAAAATGCAGTTAAGACTCGACTCTCGACTCCCTGAAAAATTAATTGAGTAGCAATTAATTGCCCTCATACCTCATGCCTAATCACTAATCATATAATCACAACAACAACAATAATAATAATAATAATGGATACTAATTTGTCTCAGAATAATGAAATCGGAAGTCATACAGCAGATACAGTATACAGTTGTTATGTGGATAATGCAAGTCAATTGGACTATGCGTAGCTCTAACTGACTTTGACTTTGAATTTGTAACAGGGGTTTTAAATCCTGGTCTACGCATTTACCATTTACAATACGGAATTTATATCTGTAAAAAGTACAGTGTACAGTGTACAGAGTACAGGAAAAGTGTGTAGATTTGCACATAGAGTTGCGGTGATGGTGAAGCATCATATATTTTTTATGTGGTGTTTAGTGGTTATCTAGTGGTGTGTAATAAGGAAACGAGTTGAAAGAGAGATGTTTCACCGTCTTATTATAGATAGATAGATAGATAGATGGATGGATGGATATAGACAGGATGATTTTTGCATCTCCCAACTCCCAATATGTATCACACACTACCACTATCATCATTGCACCTCTCGCTCATCAATTTGTTTTCATCTTCATCACCAAGTTCAAAGAGAGAAGGGAAAAAAAGTTATTCGCTCATTCATTCATTCATTCATCACTTCATTTAATAGCTGACTCATGCTCGTACATCTTACATCGTACATCGTAGATTTACCGTACACAGTCTACACTGTACAATGTACTTTATACAGAATAAAGAGCAATCTTCGCTCTTCTTACTCCTGTTAAATTTGGTAAAAACAAAATTGCATGTATGTAGAATGTAGGATGTAGTCACTGTAGGCAGCAGGCAGCATCACTACAACGTTTGCAAGTGCATTTGTATTTCATCACAAGGCAAGAGACAAGACACAAAGTATAAAAAAATGTAACGTTTGATATTTCATGTTTGATGACTCCATAATAATAATCACGGTAGTGAAAAAAAAACTAGAAGAGTACCTACGTTCAATCTAAAATGACAATTTTAATTTAATGGATAAAGTAAGTAAGTAGTAAGTATGTTCCTCATTCTCTCTCTTTCTCTTCTCACCCTTTTTTCATCAAGCATCAAGCATCAAGGTGAACAGTGAACAATGTCTAGTTTCTAGTTCACTCTTCTTTTAATTTTGTCACATAATTTCCTTATGGGTTTACTCTATTTGATACGTACTATGTGCATCATTATCATGTTATCAAGTCAAGGAAAAAAAAACAACCCTTTGTTTCACTCACTCTTCATTATTCTTCATATTTTTCATATTCTACTTCTACTTGAGGATTCCCATAAATGTACATTGTACATGGTACTGAGTACAAGAAGAATACAATTCACTTCCATGTCATTCCATTTCAAATAAAAATATATATCCGTGAATGAAGTAATAATGAAGGGATGATGTTGATGATGATGATGATGATGATGATGGGGATAATGACAATAATAATAATTATGAGACATAAACATAAACATAAAAATATAAAAATACCTTACACTTTTATAACTATTAACTATACTTGATACTTTACACTTTTTCCGCTCCAGTACAAAAATAGATGTTATTATTATTATGATTATTATGCATTGTTTATGTGTATGAGTGCGTGTGAAATATCCGGAGTGGAAGGAGAGACAGATGGAAAAATTGCATAGTGTTTTAAAATGTCCAAGTCTCCCCAAAGCCACTAAAAAGGTATACATAGTTTATACTTGATACATTACTAAATTCTTACACCCTGTTACACACAATATAGATACAGTACACAAAATACGGACAAATTTCAGGGGGATGGAACAGAATGACCAGTTTGAGTCATATTACATTACACATTACACTTATCATACTTATCTAGAATTTAACCCTTGTACTAGCACATGTATGATTTTATGAATGTTATGAAATGAATTCTGTGACCACAAACACTCCACTCTACATTCTACATTGTATACTATGCAGTCTAGAAAAAAAAGGGTGGAGGCTGGAATTATTATTATGGAAGTGTAAGTTTCCATGTAAAGTATAAAATATTATGGTCGTTCATTATACCTGTATATTTTATACGTATAGTAGATAATAGTAGTAGTAGTATACAACATATAACATGCAGAATGCACAAACTAGGAAGGAATTTGTGGTTGTTGTCTTTTAAGTTTTTTTTTCTCTTCACATTTTTAATTTATTCCACGTCCGTCGGCCAAAACTCCAAACTCCTTTGTATGGAAACATGGAACATGAAACGATAATAATATTATTATCACCACCCTTATTATCATTATCATTAAAAACTGACTGGAAGATGCAAATACGAGTCACCATTCACCATACAAAACCATCATGAAGAAACGTTTGGTTTTAGCTTTCTCTCTCTCTATGTCTCTCTGTTTTGCTTTCGGATTTTCTTTTTACTTAAATTGAAGCGTGAAATTCTCGGAAGAAAAAAAAAGACAGAGAGGAAGAGAATGGAGAAGAGAGATGATGATGATGTGCGTAGGATGGTTGGTTTTCGTATTATGACTCATGTTATAAAAAATGTTAAATCACATAATTATACACAAATACTTATATATTCATAATTCATACAGATAGAAGATAATATTCCGGCATGAAAATGAATATGTACAATGTACAATCTACCATGCACAGAACGGAAAAACGCACCGTACTTAGACATTTTTTTGGCTTGTTTGAATCTCTAATCCCGAGTTCCCTGTGGCTTGTTATTTGGTATTTGGTGTGTAACTCGTTTTGTCCGTATAAAGTGTACAGTGTACAGGTAGACATTTTGTTTTGTACCTTTGAAACATGTAAATCATCACAAAACTCATCTAATGTACACATGATGTACGACATATTGGACTGGATGTGGATTGTGTGTGTGTCTGTGATGTTCCTCGATAGGGAATGCATCGCATGGAATAATAATGAGTGGAATGGAAATTTCCGGAAAATTTTTCAACCAACTAACAATCAGTATATTGTATATTGTATCCTATAGTTGTGACTCTGGTTCTACTGGTTCCGTCGTTCATTACTCGTTACACATAATGGAATTGGAATATGGAATTTCAATGTCAAATGCCCTTCGAATGACTTCCCTGAATGCCATAAAATACTTGATGTTGCTCAACTCTCATTTTTCCCACCGTCTCATTCTCCATTCTCCATACTTCAAACACTGTTCCCTGTTCTCTCTTCTCTCTTCTGTATTCAGCATAAATTTACATTTGTTTTGAGAAGAAAAGAGCTAAAAAGTAAGATAGTTTTCCCTGTAAATCCACACATATCATACCACATTTCTTATAACTTATAAGTTATAACTTTTAATGATGATCATCATCCTAATGATAATAATAAATTCCCATTTATTAAAAACTCTTCAAATCATGATACATCATGAATCATGATACATAATATACATAATATACTGACAATTATTAGGAGGAAACCAAGACGCATATAATAATAATAATGGTGCACCACGCAAAAGTTAAAAGGTTAAAGAGTCCAGATTATTATTATGTCCATAGTTCATATTCAATATTCCATGTACGAGGAAATTCCTAAGGTCATATCCTCATGCTACATGCTTCATGCATTTATTTACTTTTATCCATACTTGATTCTTGAATCTTGATCACTTTTCGTTTGGCTTTAAACTATAAAAATATTCATAATTGGACTTGTAATGAAATACATACTAATTAACCATATAAGAGTTTACTCGTTCGTTCTTTTCACCATGTACCTTTTTGTAATTTGTATTCAAAGGAAACCACCAAATATCAAATATCAAAAATCAAAACAGAGATAGATAAATATTAAATATCTACAATCTATATAATCTATGATATTTTATAAACAGTGAAAGAGATTATACTTTGATGTCAAAATCATAAAACTTCTCAATTTTCAATGAACGTGCAGTAAAATTGTAGCAGTAAAATAGTGTACTAGTAAACATAGATAATGATTATCACTAATCAGTATTCCGAACTTGATTCAAGTGAGCATTAAAATTTATGTGGCAATGAATAATGAAAAAATGTATGTATTATGCATCTTTGACTTTGTACCTGTGTAAGCTTTCTTGCTGTTGACAAGGAGAAGAAGAAAAAGAAGAAGAATTGATCATCATGTACTATGTAATTGGAGCAAATTCTTACATCTTGCATATCACACATCAAGTGCATTTATCATACAACTACAGCACAGAACACAAAGTTTACAACAAAGATCAAACATTAGAATACAATGGAACTGAAACTGATAGACAGAAAAAAAAGATGATCGATTATCAAATAAGATATTGTGATACAGAATATAGAGATGTCATCTTTTATCTTAAATCTTGGATTGTGTTTTGTATTGAAGGAAAGAAAGAAAAAAGAAATCCACCTGTAACATTTATTGAGACTCAAAGTCACCACACAGATTTTACAATGTACAAAGTACAAAGGATGATCTTTGATAGCATTTCAATTCTCAATTATTACCGCAATCTACATTCAAAGATGAATCACACAACCTGCGTAAATTTTTCTTAGATGATCAAAACTCTAAACTCCACTTGGCATAAAATTGTGCATGTGCAATAGAACTAATTCAAGTTATAAACTAAATTGAGTATTAAATTATTATAAAAAGGTTCCTCATCCCGCATGCCTATTTTATAATTTACAATAAACATGTCACACTTCAAAATTCAATCCAACGTGTATTAGCTAAGATCTAAGATATTCCATGTTTTATATTTTGTATTTTGTACATAGTATATACAGTGTACACTGTAGAATGTATGCAGAATGTAGCAATCGAATCCTTATTTTTAAAATTTGACACGCCGTGTGATTTTTTATAATACACAAGTCACAAGTCAAAAGTCTCACTCCCTCACTACACGTCTTGTATTTATAATGTAATATCGTATGCCTAGTGCATACGCATGAGATTAAACTAGGACCAAATTGTGTACTCAGTACTCAACAAAAAGTGCAATTTAACTTATTACTTGTTGTTGCTTCACTCTATATTCTCTATACTCTGTACTAGCACACATCTATACATGATGCATTATACATTGTTATTATTTTTATTCCTATTGCCTAATGCTTAATTCATTTCAAATTTCAATACTCTGATCTGAACTAAGTGAACTACACCTGCTCACTGCTCACAGACTATGATTTAATTTTGTATCTACTATCTACACGTGACCCAAGTCTACATCAGATAATCATCATATTATTAACTATGCATCCATCTGTACTAATATGAAATGTCTATTTGAGAAATGATAGTTTAGGGTCTTCAGACTTCACACATACTCCAAAGGGTAAAAATATTGAATATAAAAGTAATGAGAGTATTGTTTATATGATTTTGATCCATTGAATTTTAAGTTTAGAGTTTTGAGTAGCTACTCAATTATAACGTCAACCTGTATCAAAATCTATTAATATTTAATATCGAAAGTAGAAATGGAGAGCTTTATATAATAATAACTAATAACCAAAAGAATGTTAAAACTTGGACACATTCTTAGTTATTATTCAAATTATTATTTTGATACTTGTCCCGATTATCTATAACTTACACTAGTAGTATGCATAGTAGGAAAATAGATGTAGTTTGAGAAAAGGACACCAAGTTTGAAAATGATAATCTAACAAAAAAACATCTACAAGTACAACAAAACAAGAAAAAAATGCCAACTCAGGTAACTAGTAAACAGAGTTCTTAGTAGTGTGCTGAAATTATTATTATGTATAATGTATCACGGTCCGTACTTTATATTCCATATCCATACTTTATACACCAAACTCCAAGCTAATCAAATAATTGATTGCATCATTCACAATGTGCGGTAAATAAGAGCAAAAGAGAGCGACAGTCTCATTATTGGCAAATTGTTACACATGAACTATAAACTACAATAATAATCATCATAATAATAATAACTTGGGAATTTACAGGTATCTGTGCAATGGAAGTGATACGTGGTGTATCTTGAAGGTAAGTGTGATTACAAAAATGAATGAAAAATACAGATACTAATTGACTTTGTTTGATTCTGTATTCCGTTCACCACACCAGCCTCTATTACACTCTGCACATATTAATATCATAATAATAACTACAAACTACAAACTACAACTATAATAACAATAATAGTAATAATAATATTTGTATCATGTCACTCGTCGTCTTCGTAAGTCGTAATACACTGTATCATAGTTTTAGTTTTTTTCTTATCATTTCCATCTCAATCTTGAAGAGTTTGACTTGAAGCTTGGAGCAAAATCCCATTCTCAATTCTCAATTTTACAATCTACAATCCAAATGCCAAATCTGGATAGACTTAATTCAATGCTATGCAATTCTACGCAATGATACGTATAGGATAAATAAAGGATACATGAGATGAAAAAGGGGATGCAATTTAATCATACTTTGATACTTATACTATTATTATTACTAATACTTAATACTGTCGTACAACTTGATACTTGATACATATTAAATGTAAAATGTACAATGTAAAGTATACATCACCTAGTTTTTGAACATTGTATACTTTATACTTACTACTTACTCTTTCTAAAGTGTTAAGTTAAACCATGGGATGAGAGACGAGAGGACAGTCAAGAGATTCAAGATTCAAGATCCAAGAAACAAGACTTAAATTGTCATGAGCCGCTGTTTTGGGTTTTGGCTTGAAACTGTTGTTGCTGTTGTTGCTGTCTGTCGTTGAGCTGTCGGCATTATTATTACTGCCATATGATATGATATGATGACATGGTTTTTATTTTTTCATTTTTCTTCCTCTGTTGATATGATATGATATCATGTTCATGTCTCTCTGTTTTGCTACACAGTTTGTTATTAGCTAAAATAAGAAGGTGCGCCCACACCAAAAACAAAATCCCATTTTATATACAATATAATATAAAGTACCGAATGGAAGTAAGTCAACCGATCCAATTTTTTCTTCACTACACATTATACATTTAACTTGTCTTCTGAAGCTGTAAACATTGTATCGTATCGTATCGTACGTATATATAATATATAATATACTAGTACAAGTAATTGGATACGAAATACAAATATACAAAATACAGATACAAATCCTAACCGAATGATACACAACAAAAAAAAAGTACAATAATAATGATATTATACAGCAAAGAGTAATCCACGTGAGAATGGAACTAAATTATAATTTGCTCTAATGAACTGTACCAAAATAATTGCTAGTCCTCGAATACATGGAATAGATGTATAATGTGGATATTTCTACCAGCACAAAAACATACTCCAGCTCCTGCATCTTCTACACTGTACGCTGTACATTGAGCAAACTAATAACATAATATCAAGAAATAAACGTAATTTTCTACTGTAGTCAGGCGTAATGCAGCTGTATTATAAGAAATACAAATTGTTGCTCAGTTTATAATTTACAGTTTTTTTTCTTTTTCTATATACGCAACTTTTGTAAACACATTCAAGATTCAAGATTAAATAAGTATACGTATAATAAGTAAGCAAGGTAAAAAAAATGAAAAGAAACCCAGAATTGCAAATTGTTTAAAGTTTAGAATACAAGATGCAAGACATCGAATAGGATGTACAATGTACATCTTTACATTTCGCATTTACATGCACATTGCATACAATATACAATGTGACTGCAACATCAGACATCAGACAGAATGAAGATTCATTAAAGCCACTGTGTATTAATTTTATACAGAATCCAAGAAAAAAAAAACTAATCCCTTTTTCATTTTGTAATCTTGTCTTGAGACTTGTAATCCCAGTTTTCTACTTTTGTCACAGTTTCCTCACAACATGAAACTTGTATGCATTTTGCATCCAAGTACTCATGACATACTCACAATAATCATAACCTTAAATAATTTAAATATGCACTCTGTCCTCTCTTTTGCATTGTGTAAATTTTAAACACTGTACTAAAAAAGTGTGTGGTTTAAAGTTCTAATTCAGAATGCAGAATTCAGAATCACTGTTACAGTATCATAACTCGTAATAATATTAAAGAATTAATGAAATGATATATTAAATTCTTACCTCGTAAAAGGTCCGAATATAATGTAAATAATGTAATAGTAAGAGTGACGAGACTCTGGTACTTCAATCCACAGACACAAGAAGAATGTTTTAAAATCCGTAAAAAATGTCCAAATTTGGGTTCACAATAGACAATAGACGGTGAAACAAATCCAATAAATCTCTCGCGATCACTCGAGTCTCAAGACGAACAAACAAACAAATAATCCACGAATTAATATTAATTTTCCACGCTTTCAAGATTCAAACTTATCCGTATTCCGTATCCCGTACCACGAAAATAGGTGTAGAAATATTTAGTAAGTACTTGTACGATGATTCACTTTAGTATTTTTCTGTTGAGATTGGATTGGATTGGGTTTTCACGTTGAAAAATTGGGAAAATATGGTAAATGCACACTCTTTTGAGGATCCAACACTTTGATTTGGATTTTTATTTGTCTTCAAGTCCATATAAAATCCAAACATAAAGATGAAAAGTAAATTATTAAATAGGTAAGAGGCAGATAAATGATTCCATTATTTATTCGTCACTGTCGTCACTTTATTTTTTGATATCCTCTTTTCTCTCACTCTCTTTTTATTTTTTCTTCTTCTTGGTATCGTCCGTCACACAATCCAATTTAATTTAGATGATATTACTATTATATTATGATATTATATCAATTTTCCATGGAGTATTCACTGAGAAATTGTCCACACACAGTCCATTTAAGGCGTGTAACAGGATTTAGTTGTTGAATTTTGATTTGAATTGATTTCTCCACCCCAAGTGAATTTCCAAATAGTCCAACTAGTCCAATTCCATTGTTACGATTGGGATTGTTTTTGGAAATTGTTTCAGTTTTCAAAACTGTCACTAGCATGTTGATTGCACATTCAAATGTTTACATTTGATTTTCCACTAAAAATATTTATTCCAATTTTTTCCAGTCACAAAAAAGTTGACATGAGTTTTTCACAGTTTCACTTTCTTTACTCGTTCAAGTAAAATTTCCAAAATTCCAAAATGGAAAAGTTGCACTTTTTATTTATTTTGAAAATTCATTCAAAATAATAAATAATATCCGTCACACTTGTTGTATTTTGTATTGTAAATTATTATAAATATCAAATATCAACACTTGAAACTTTTCACTTCGGAAATAAAAACGGAAATAAAAATAATTACATATAGTATAGTATTGTTGCTATTGTACAATTGGTATGAAACGGAAACAAATCTCTCGATATGGCGAGATGATGTTTTCCTTACTTGTCCAAGGGAAGCACTGAAAAAATCAAGTTATGATTCATAAAATGGATTGAGTGAAACAAGTTGTTCGACAAAGAAGTATGGAAATGGCCTCTTGATCTCTGTCTTGTGCTTGTGTTTCTTCTTCTTCTTCTTCTTGTTCAATGTAAAGGGATATTAACACTAAAAAATCGTCCCTCGTATGTAGCACAGATGCACACTGAACTATAGCCAGCCCATGTGAAAACTGGCTGAAGGTAAATGAACAAATAAATAAATTTGTCTACATGTATCTACGATCTTCTCTTGTGTACTGTGTGTTGTGTGTTGTGTGCTGCTGGGTAGAGGAGAGTATGTACATGTGAGGTGTGCTCCTCTCTCTCCCTGTTTCTCTTGCTGCATGTAAGTTCTAGTGTAGTAGTAGTAGCGGAATACTTGGTTACTGGTTACTGATTCTTATTTTGTTCAGGCTACAACTACAACTAGCCGCTTCCACTTTTTGATATAATATCATATAATCCTGTAATGTTTTCTTCAGACTCTGAATCTTTCACACACACACACACACACATACACAAACACAGGTAATATTCTGATATTGAGTATATAATTCAAAGATCACGATTAATTCCAAAACTTGAAGAGATGGGATGGAAAAATTTTCTCTAGTACATTACATATCCCATATGTAAGGTGTATGTTTACTTATATATATTATAAAATTTGATGTTTGAACAATATGCACACTCAATGTCGATGCTGATGTCTTGACTCTTGATAGTTGATAGTTGATGGTTGATATAGGGAGTTAGTCAAGTTGAGGAGCATAAGTCATAATATATAATATATCTGCATGCAAAAGAAAGAAAAGTAAGTACTCTCCAAAAAGTCAAGAATCAAGAATCAAGATTCTGATTCTCTCTACTGTACTGACTGAGAGCAATATAATAATTATATTATTATCATTATTATTATTATGATAAAAGTGCAGGGAGAGAGCACTTTTACACACTTTTTACTTGATTTCTTCAATATTCTAATGATGTCTTGTGTCTTGTATCTTTGATGTAGTATGTATGAATTTTTCCATGTATATGTCTATTCGTCCCCAAAATCCGGTGTATGAGTGAATGAAAGAGAGAGATCTCAAGATGTAAACGAACCACTGTCTATCTTATATCTTCTATCTATCTATCCATTTATCTATCTGGTATCTGGTATCTAGTACCTTTACTTGTAATATCATATCAAGCTGGGAGAGAAGAAACTCTTCTTGTTGTTCTAGTGAGTCGTAACGGGTCAAAGGGAGAGAGAGAGAGAGAGAGGCAAAGACGATGAAAAAACTTGTTATTTCTCTCTCTTTCTTGATTTCTTGATTCTTGTTGATCTCTGATGATGCTGTGCTCCTGTTCACCACAATCCAAGCCAATATTCAATGAATTTGGCCAACAACAGTACTATAGATTGTACTGTAGAGTGTAGAGTAGAGAGTAGGAATGATGCGTCTTTAGTCTCTAAACTCGTATACATGTATTTGTTATTATGTATTTTAAATAAATATTAATAAATATTACTGTTTCAGTGCGCCTCGTAAATACGAAGACGAATACGAATACGAATGCAAATGTAAATGTAGTTTGTGCATTGGACGTTTCCCTCGTACGTCGTAAGTATACACTGTCAACTGTACAACTAAAGTATTCCTATGCTCTTTTGGTGTTCGTGGTCTGGTCTGGTTTGGTCCAGCTTGTTGTTGTTGGCTCTTACCTCTCTCTCTCTTTATTTCTCTGCAGTTCTCATTCGCTCAACATTGGAGTGGGAAATTGTACACTGTACATTGTACACTGTACTTGTACAAGCATCAAGCAAAAGCAACAATACTAAATACTTAAACAGAATGCATACAACATACAGAATACAGATATACGCAGTGTTCAGCCTAGCCCTTCTTTCACACTGAGATATTGTTGTACGCTATACACTACAGAAACTATACACTATAGAAAATCCACCTGTTCATCTCCCATTCATTCCATTATAAATGCATAAAGACGTACAATGTACATACAGCTCTACACTCTACACTTCTCCTACATTCGGCTTTTCTATATTGGATCTGCTTGTAATTCTTGTAAACGAGTGCCATTCATTTCAAATAAAAATCTGTGCACTAAGTCAGTCAGTCAAATTTTTTTACTTGCTTTTTTATCCATCTTTGCTATTTCTTTTTTCTCCTGTGTATTCTGGTATTCTGTACATATGTATTATTGTATTATATGTATCGAATATCGAATAAGGAATAAACAACAAAACAGTTATAGAAATAATAACATGTCTATCCATTATCCAATTCACATGTATAATGTACATTCGCATATTCTTATATCTGTATTTAGTATTTATGCTTCACACTCTGTACTCTTTAAACAATTTTAAAATTGAATAAGAATTTTATAAATGTGTATATAGCTACAGGATCCGACTTTGGTTTGTATGTACCATGTAAAATGTACAATGTACAATGTAGATTGTACAGTTCACAGTGAATGCATTTCAATACTCAATCTTTTAGTTAAATCAGTACGACGTTCGGAATAATATAGAATATAGAATGTACAATGTACATATTGTGCATATAAGATACATACATATATGTATGTAGAGTGTAGAGGATAGACGAGTGTCGAGTGCACATTTAATATTTATGCATAAGGTCGGAGACCAACAACCAGCAACCAGCAGCAGCAAAGAAAAATAACAACAAGCTGACTGAATGGTCATCGTCGTCATAATGGATGAAAGATGCAAATCAATCCATTCAAACCTTTATTCTTTAAATGGTGAATCCCAAGTACAATATATACATATGTACAATATCTACCTGGGAATGAATGAACCTTTCAAGTTTAAAATTTCAAGTATTTTCTTTTCTTTTGCTCCTTTAGAGACGTTCCTCTTTATCATACAATTTTTGAATCAAAAGTCAAAAGACATTGAATTTTACACAGTACATTCTAAACAGTACCTACTATATACCACTATTATTTCATTATTATATTTAATTTCTTTTCTTTACTTAACATTTTCACATTCTCTTCTTTTTCAAATAGTATTATTATTATTATTCTTAAATGTGTAATACAACAATTATTTGAATTTTGAATGAATGTATACTATATACTGTATTCTTTAGGAATACGTGTTTGTAGTCTGAATTGTATCTGTATTGTGCATTCATATGCATACTGCATACCTTCTTTCTACTCATAAATCGTTCAGACCTTTCTGTTCATGTTTTTTAATCACTCTGGCTTTCTGCTGTATACTCTGTACTTGGTACAAGATGTAAGATGCGACGGCGATGAACTTTGAGGATTATACAAGAAAAATGCAACTTTTGCACAAACCAAACCACCACATAAAAACTAGGCACTAGGCACTAGACACTAGACAGTATGAACTAGGCAAAAGGAGGCAGGAGAATCAGAGGACGAAAAAAAATGTATATTATAGTGAATATTGTCATCATAAAGAGGGGAAAAAAGCAGTCTTGTGGTCCCTGTCATAAATGTAAAAGTGCTTGTAATCGTAATTATTCGAGTGTAATCGTCATCCTCTTGTCGTTGTCATACATAATCATCCTCATACCAGTATTCATGCTCATAATATTAATAATGGTAATCATAGCCACAGTCTCATAGTCATAGAAAGTGCCGACTACAGAATTTTTTACATTTTATACTCTTATTACACAGATAAATGCATCTTATTTGGTATAGCAAATCATAACAACAATGTACAATTTATAGAACATTTATACATCTGATATCTGATGTGTCTCACATTTTTTTCTGCTGGTACATATAAAAATGTATGTAGGAATAAAAGTGGTCAATATTAAAATTCACCCAAGCGAAATCCAAGATGATGATGGAGACGCAGATTCAAATGGACACAAGAAAACTGAATGAAAATGAAAAATGATGTTATGACACATGTGCACGGCCAATGGGCACTCGGCACAAGAAAATCCTAAGATATTTATCCATCTATATTATTATTATTATTAATATTGTTTATGCATGTGTGTTTGTAGTGCTTATTTTGTAGTTTGTAGTTTGTGGGAGAGAAGAAAGGAGGGTAAAAATAGAGCATTAATCCACGAGAGTCTTTACAAAGCATCCACCATCAACCATCAACCATCAACAATGAACCATTCACAGGACACAGACAGCCCAGCGTGTAAATTGTAAATATAGTAAATACGTGTCCGTCATTGAAAAATAAGTAGAATATTTTAGATCCTGCTTACTTGAAACTTTAAACTGCATGCACTCGGTGTTCTAGCTTCATTCCATCCATTTATATCTATATTATGACAGCAGTGGGTGAAGTGTACAAGGTAAAGGAAGTTTCTAACAAGTAACAAGTAAAGCACGAGGTAAATAAAATAAAATTCACACAGCGAAGACACACAAGGCTTTTCCGAGTCTAATACCTTTTACTTTATACTTTATACTACTAACACTATGAGTATAAGGATGAGGATGTGTATGCAAGTTTAATTGTGTGCATTTAACCCATTGAACTCCCTCACTCACTCACTCGGATGTTACATCGTCAATCGGAAATTTATGAATGATGAATGTCTGCCAACATGACAAGAGTACTAATACTAGACTACAAACTATAAGCTATAAGCATAGGACGTATATCGTATATAAGAAGAATACCGCCAAGATAAACGTGTAAATAACAACAATAAGAAGAAAAAGAAGAGGAATTGCCTCTGGCTCGTCTGTTGTAAAGTGTATACTTTGCACTATATAAAGTATAGTGTATAAGTATGGTAGATAGTAGACCGTTTATAGCTCATTGTACTTGTGCATTGTCACTTTTTCACACGTCGTCTTTGTTATTGTTATTGTTTGTAGTCGTCTCGGAAAAGGGACAGTTTTTGGAAGGAAAATGAAAAAGAAACTTGGGAAATAGGTAAATGGCATGTATAAATAGGTTTCAAATGAATGAGCTTTTACCTTGTCCTCTAATCCACATTTACCATTTACTCATCAATCCACTCTCATTATTTACCACACAGACGGAGGGTTGAGAGTATACCTGTATTCATGGATTCACCATCCACTTATACTATACACATTACACATTATGCATACCATTACCATTACTTTGAACACCACATTCAACTGAAATGAAATTGATGTCTAGACTCTCCATTTTCCATTCTTGAGACTCGAGACTCGATACGATACTATCATGGTGCAGGTGAATGAGAGACTCGAGTCTCAAGTCTGAATTATGAGTTGTGAGTTTCGACATTGTCCTACTATCTTAAAAACGGACCGAGACGAAAACAATCAAATTTCAAGGTGTAATTTTGAAGGCCTCGGGCTTTACTACACTAGAAAGCACTAGACACTAGACGCTAGATGTTTTGGAAAAATAAACATGACCAATAACCATCCACTTTACACATACTTTTCCTATCGGCACAGGTACAAGGTACAAGGTACATGGTTCATAATAACAATGATGAAAAATGTAGTAATCCTTAGAAAGCTGAAAAATATACATAATATATATATGCAATATACATTGTAGACAATGTTGCTATTTCGTCAGTTGACCCGCATAAAAATAGTATTATGGGAGGAGAGAAACTCAAAGCTCAAAATTCATCATTCAAAATTCAAAACTCAAACAGTGAGTAGAAAGCATGGATGAAAAATATGAAATAATGACAAAAATAAATACAGTTAATATGTATTTATGTAGAGTGTGTAGTGTGTACAGTGTACACTGTAAACACTAAGAGTTTCTCTTACTGTTCGTGTATAATTTATTAGTTATTAGTATACATATGATGCTTGGAAAACGTGTGCAGATTTCCTCCTCGCATGTATAATAGATAATATAAACATAATACATATGCAAGCATGTAACATGTTGTGAGCATGTAATAGTAATTTATAAATGTAGATGAAGTATTGTTGTTGATGCTGAATGCTGATTGCTCATGCTCATGTTGCTGCTGGTATTCAATGACATCTTTTTATTTATTTATTTTTAATTTTTGCAATAGGGGCAATCACTCTACATAAGTTCACACATCAATATCTCTGACACAGTACACACTACACACTTTACTTACAAACGGATTGACGAATGAACTGATGAACGGAAGATTGAAATTTACATATGCATTACTCTCGAAGGTGGTTTCTTCTCCTCTTCCCTTACTCATAATACTGAAAGATGAAAGACGAAAGATAACAGACAGTTCACTTGACAATTCCGAATTACGCATTCCTCCTCTGTTAGTTGTTAGATGTGTTAGATATAACCCATGTTTACCGTATTACTTAGCTTATGACTTTTTAAACAGTTCTCCTTTTTTGACTTTCTCCTATTTTAAATTCCGCTTAGGTCTTATTTACTATTACAATTACAATTACGATTTACAGGGTTTGTATTTATCAGCATTTAGAAAACTTTTGCATTTGTATTTTATCTGTACATCTATTGGACATTGTACATAAAAAATTCATATTCTGTTTGCAATACAGAATTTGAAACGAAAAAGAACGATTGATATACATGCAAACCTCATCACTCATTTCTTCTTATGCCCAATAAACAATAAACAATCAATACTATAAACTATAATAATATATTATACAGAGAACGAAATGCAAAACATCTTTTTTTTGCAATGAACTGATAATAGAATTATCTGTACATGATTCTCATTTCTAAAATAATTCAGTTCATCACCTATACAGTTTGAAAAATAGAGACAAATAAAGTTGGAATAATGAATGTAGAATGTAGAATGCACAGGGCACACGGTACACTGATTACATTTGTTTTTAGTTTGTATGTATTATTACATCAGAATTATTTTGAGACTGTTGCAACCAAAAAAATACTTTTGACAAATATTGATCATTCAACAGTGAACGTAGAACATTTATGAGAAAGAGAGATGCGCTGTTAGTTATTATGAAATTTTCAAAGAATTATTCATCAACTCTTTAAATAAACACACGAGTGTGCCTAAAATATTTAATGGGGTAAATAAACAAATAAATAAATAGATACACTAAGCATAAGCATTTGAATGTATTTTTACTTGTAAATTTTGAAATTATAAAAAATAAAAACATATTCTTGAAATTCTCTATACATACTATATTCACCACTTGCCATTCACTGCTAAATGTTCAATGCTCAATGCTCAATGCTCAATGACTCCGGCGTGTATACTTATAGGCACTTATACATCACACAGTGCAGCCTGTATTATTTATCATTTATTGTGTCTACTGTTTATCTTACACAATCTGAATCTGGCTCTGGCTCTGTCTCCTTACACGGTATTTTCCTCCTTCTCTTGTTCCGCAGTACATATTATGTAAACAGTAAATAGTAAACAGTTGTAACACATTCGTCCCGTATATGTAAATACTAAGTACAGATATTATACAGTACAGTAGTGAAGAGTTACGATGAAAAGTCGAATTAACATGATTATGCACCTCAAATCTCAAGCATGCTAGTTGCCAGTTATCAGTGTTCAACATGCTTGAGTCTTTAATCTCATGCAAAAATTTAAGACCAGGATGAAACAACACACAACCACTGCAATTCAACAAGATTAGACCAGTTTTTGGACTTTAGCTATGCTTCTCATTCTACTTGTTGTACGTAATACTTAAGTATTAAGTACTGATTCACAGTGAGTACTGAGCAGTGAGCACTGAATACTGAATACAGCGTAATAAACCATATAAATTATCAAGTGTAAACTAGAGGTAGATTTTAAATTGTAAATGTATTATGTACAAGCTATGGTTTATTTTTTTCCTTCTGCTAGGTCGTCTATCCCATTATTGGATATTAGACATTATAGAAATATGAAGGCACAACAGGATGAGTATAGATGATGCTCAAGATGAAGATGATGCAACTCTATCATATCATTACAGGTACTTAATATTCAAATTTTTTGATCTCAACTCTTGAATTAAATTTTAAATTGTAATACTGTTATCTGTTGTATGTTGTATATGTATACAAGTTATTACTTAAGTCATATCTATATATTATATATGCATCTATATGAATACTTGTTATTGTAAACTTGTACTAGTATTTAGTATGCTTACTAGTAGATTGTAGACTGAAGATGGTTAAAACACGGATTTGACCATTTATTACGCATATAATATTATGTATTAAGATTAACCTCACTCTTTACTCAGGAGTTGAACTATAATCTATAATCTATGTATAATGTATACATAATGTTCACATGTCATGCTTTAGTTTAAATTGAATTGTATCTTGTTGAACGTACCTTGTAGTACAACAGAATGAAAAGATGCTCCTGTATTTTTTATTGGAACAAAGTTGTGAATTCTGAATTCTGAGTAATTATGAATCAATTGGAACTTCATTCTCATTACATGTTCAATGTAAGTTGTACGTTGTACTGTATACAACTTTTGGTTTACTTCGGAATGCCAAGATTCCGATTCTCAAGTTGAAACAAGTCCATCAGTAAGATTGATGAAAAATAAAGTAATTTATTGTCTACTGTTTAGTATTTTGGATCGATCTGCATGTAGCTTGTACTGAAGCTGAAACTGAACACAGAAAATAATTGAACATACGCACCTCATGGCAAATGAAATGGTGACATTCAGACATTCGCATGCATAATTTAAAATATTGTAGAAATACGTAGCAAAGAGTAAAGAGCAATTATGCATATGTAATATGTATAGTATACTTTCATGTCCAAGAAACGCTGATTGATTATTCATTGCTAGCAATACCTATTCAATACATAATGATGTTCTTTTTCATCATCAATATTCAATTTACTCAATAATAACAATAACAAAATATAATTGTCTTTAAGTTGAAGAACTGATGTCTCTCGCTCTCTGTCCATTTTCGCCTTACATTCACAATTCCCAATTCTCAATCCACATGTGCATAATATAATAATATATATCTGTAGAATACCAAAATATATAAAAAATTTGCCTATGAAGTCAGTAGGGCAAAACATAAAACATGTGATTTTAGCAAGCTCGAGCTCGTGCTCGTGCACAGAACGTTAAACGTATCATAAAATTCAATTTGTGATCTATCTACGCATAATTGTTTTTCTTATGTTATGGCTATGGCGTGGTGCGACATAGTACACAGAAATATTAGAGATTAGAGATTATAGGTAAACGGCAAATGTCAACTACATTTGTGAATTCATAATATTGAACATTGAAAGTCAAGCCCTTGAAAGATGGCCTAATTGGTGAATAAAACAAATACAAATTGTATTGAAAATCTTAAATCGTATAAAGTATAAAATCATAGTGTATTATACTTACTACTTTACCATTTACCAGCTACTAAAACATGTAGTACACCAAACATCAGACATTATACATTAAACATCAGGGATCAAGTTTCACACAACATGAAACAAAAGACAAAAAATTAAAATTCAATTGTATTTTACAAAAGCTTTTCATTTTCGCTCTCAAAAACCGTCAAGATATCCACTATCTAATAGGTGTAATGCGCATATAGTCTAACATTATTGTATAGATATTAGGAGAAGATTGTTCTGTGCATTAAAAATCCAAAGACAACAATTGCTTAAGCTAAACTTGATTTTGAATGGGTGAAATATGAAATTCATGCGTTCTCAAGAGTCATGCTTGCACGCATAAACACACAAACATATTTATCTAGTATCGAGATACGTCCACACTTGCAAAAAGTATAAACGACTATGCAACTATCCACGGAGTTTGTGTGTGTGTACAATGTAAATTGTACATTGTAGATACTTACATGTAACATGAGATGGGGAAACAATATTGCCCTTGAAATCATGCGCATCATATTAATAATAATAACAAATAACAGTAAAATCATTATTGTTATTGCATAGTCATGTGTGATGATAGGACATGATATGATATGATATGTTGACTAAGTTGTACTATTTACAAACACCTACAATCTACTGACTACAGACTGATGACCAAGTAATTTTAAAAATGAAAGTTTGTTTGTACTAGTTTATTACTATTTTTCCGATCGATTGAAATTTCGAATTTGCCTCAATCTCCAATCTTGAATATAGTTTAACATTTTGAAAAATCCAAAGGAACTAGAACATTTTGAACTTGCAAAAAAAACAACTTTGTTTTACACTGAAAACGTAGAGCAGTGAAGTTTTTGTGCTAAAAGTTAAAAGCCAGAAATCAGAACAAGAGAACTGTATAAGTTACAAGTGTACAAAACGTATACTTCTCGTGTAATACAATAGGGCTGAGAAAATTATGTAGTCATTGTCCAAACTAGAGAGAGAATATTATAGATTATAGAGTACAAAATACGGGCCATTTTACAAAGTACATACAAGTTTCAATCTCATAAAGTATGAAGAATGAGGAGAATGAGGAATGAATAATGAAGAAGAACATCGATAGAATACCCACAACAAACAACAAACACCTCTCACACATTCTCAAACACATTCATCAGATCAACAGATAGAATTACAATTTGCCAAAAATCGAATTCAAAGCCATGGAAAATAAATACAGATGAATTTGAATGAGCTATACGCACAACGTATCAAATCAAATCAAATCAAAATAATATAATATAATGTACCGTGTGTTGTGAATTGTAATACCTACTATGATGCATTATTATGCCAAGAATTTCAAGGGGTGTAGAAAAAGAAAAGAGTACACAGAACACAGAGTTCGTTTTGCATGTAGAATGTAGATAAAAGATATGGGATACACACACATATACACACACACTGAAAACTGAGGAGAGCAGAGATAATACAGGAGAGAGAAAAAAACAGAGAGAAAGAAAGAGAGAGAGAGAGACCGGTCTCTATGTAAGTAGGCTAGTAAGATGTGAGATGACAATGAAAGAGATTCATTATTATTCACGTGTATGTACGAAGATGTAAGAAAATGTAAGAAGAAAAAGAAGAAGATGCTCCCAAGTTTAATTTCCCATGTCCATTGAATCATTGACTCTCCTCTCTGTTGATGTTTTTTCTATGATGTATTACACACATTTCAAGCAAATAGCAAACACCAAATACCAAACACCAAATGCCGAGTATTACGAAGGTGAACTCAATACAAAAATTCAACCATAGCCATAGAAGAATGCCAAACGTTCAGGAATCATTTGCGTACAATTTCCATGCCTTAATTTCCAATACTCAATATTCAAAACTCAATTTTACACATATTGATAAGATTATTACTTATTCCTTCTACACCTTTTAAATTGTGGCTTTCTATCCTGTCTTTCCCTTGCCAATAAACGTGATTGTTTGCTACAAGTTTAAAAGATATGATATTTTATACTTCCACAGTCTAAATTATGAATGTATACAGTGTATAAAGCTTTTACCATTTTTATTTAAATTTGTTCTCACCCTTTTTAAATTTCTTGGAAAACTAACAAAATATCTAGTAAATGAAATGTTAAATCAACCTGTACTTTGAATCATAATGTATAAAAAATATTTTAAAATTGAAATTGTATACTAAAAGAGGAATTACGGATTTATTTCCATACATTTTGTGGTCTGACATGAGAAATGAGATACGAAGAGAGTATCTACATTTTACCCTTTTCCTCCAATGAAAGGAAAAACTGTTACAAATGTCAAGAAACTGTCAACGACGATGTAATCGGATTTTCTCAATAAGGAATTACATGTTCAAAATTCCACCATGGTCAAGTCAAAAGTCTCAAGATACAAGACACAAGACAGTCAAGTGACATGGACAGAAGAAACAAGACGCATAAAGTTTACAGGCTTACGGTAAGTTCCAACCCAGCTCTATTGTTATTGTTATTATGAAGCACCGACATTTTTACAGTATACAGAATACAGAGTATAATATATGGAGTATGAAGTTCTTCTTCTACAGCTTTGTTGTTGTACTTGATACAAAAATTTTAATTCTCAGGGATGACTAGAGAGAAGAAAAAAAATAATAATAAAAGAAGAGGATAAGAAAAAAAACTGCATTTTTGAAATGCAGGAGAGAAAAGGTAATGTAATATGACACAATGAAGGGCTTTATATCACATTCCAAATTGTCCTGGCCGTACGGTACATTTTGAAGATGAAGATGACGTTGAAGACGAAGACGAAGGAGAAGAAAAAACAAGAAAAAACAGTCAACTAAAACTAATTTGTTACTAGTTACAAGATGACCGCGTAAGCCTTGGTACTTCTGTGCACTTTTTGATGTATTACTTTTTACCTCCTGAATGTAATGAAAATGAACATTACTTGTATTTTTTCTATTATACTAACACTTTACAATTGCATGCGATCACTTCACATTATGTGTTATAAAAGTAGAGAATTGTCATAATTTCTTGTTTCAACAAGAATTTTTTTCTCTTGTATATTGTGTATATGTCTGACAACTCTTATTGAAATACTTTTTATTTGTCTCATTGGTTCTGGCTCTGACTCTGAATCTGATTTCTCTAACTCTAATTTTTTCATTGGAGCAATGAAAAACGCGTTGACAAGGGCAATGCATTTTAAAAGCCGAAATACCAAAAGCTAAAAGCCAAAAGTGATTAAAGCATAACTTCTAATTTCTATACTCTATAAATCTTGTTATTCTATGCACAATGTACAATGTACAATAGCTTATAACTTATAAAATATATAGTAATTTTAAAGTCCTACCATTGACTTTATACATTTGTTCACTTGATCTTTGCCCCAGTGCCTCGACTCTCAATTCTCGTTTCATCTTTGTTACTTTGTACATATAGTTTGTTTGTATACTTGCTCTAGGAAAAAATGAAGGACTTTTCACTCTTGAGACCATTTCAAACTAACGAAAGCAATCTCCATATCCTTACATTTTATATTTAAAACCAACCCTACACATGACACAAGACACATGAGTCAGGTAAGTATGAGTGTGAGTATGATGTAAGAGTATGTGAGTATAATCCTATGAATCAGATTATCAGATTTTTATTTTATTTTGTCTCTAAAGTTAATATGTAGAATGTAGAAGGATAAAAGATAAAAGATAGCTCCATAAACAATCCACACAGTAATCATCTGACATTTGATTTTCTCAGTCTCACTGATTAAGACCTTAATTCATCAAGTTTCAAGATTCAAGATATTTCACGTTTCTAGGAATTATAATAGTGATGATTACCAATATTCAGCAAAGGAAAAGTCAAAAGACAAACTAAGATACTTGACGATTTGAGATTTGAGATTCAAACATTGGGAAATGACAAATATGGTAAGGATCATGTGCGAAGGATAAATGGATCCATAGGTCCGTGTGTAGTGTATACTGTGTATACTAAGTGTTGCATTTAATTGTTAATTATCACCACCAAAAAAGAGAATATCGTACATAATATTGACATAAGTCAGAATTCAGCATTTAGCATTCAGCATGCTAACGGATAGTCAAGTGCACATGCTTCACATGGCTCATGGCTTTCTTATACACACTTTTCTTCATGTTTCTACACGTATACATATTAAATAAAATTGAGATTTATTCACAATTAGAGTGGGAGTGCCACAGCCTGTTAAAGTCAACCAAAACTCAAAACTAAAGTCTCGTGTCATCTCCTTATAAATATGTTTAAATAGTGTATACAAAAAGCAAAGTACATACAAAGTACAAAGTCTCTAGTTTCTACTGACTCTTTTCATTCAAAATTCAAGCACTTATACTTTTTTGGTCAAAATTAAAAAGTCAATGAAATGTTTTCATAATTCGACATATTTTGTGAGAGGTAAAATGAGACAAACAGCTGACACTTACGTATGCCGTACACAAATTCAATCATATGCATGTACACTATGTTTTTTTACCTTTTATACATTTGCATGGTCACATATCTGACTTGCATTGTGTATTTGGTTTTTACATTGTATTGTTTAGTATGACACCTGACTAACTTGTCTCTCAAATTCAGAGGCAGATGCATGCATAATACAAAATGTAATCGATGAAACATGCGAGTTCTACAATATTATACACTCTCCAATCTCCATAATATATCTTACATGTTATTTTCAGGCTCACACAACTTGTCAACATTCAACAGTTTAAATGTGTAGTGCTTTTTTGCTTTGTACGTTGTACTTTGTACAACACAGAACACAGGTTATTGATTCCTTCTCAGCTGTTGGAATACATTTTGATTCTTGATTCTTGATTCTATGACACTTGTAACCTATTTACAGCACAAACGATTATGACTATAATAAGTGTTCAAATTATGTACGAGTGGAAGAAGAGCATTAATTAGCTCGTAAGTAATGAACACTTCTCGCATGTATGCAAAATGCATATCATCTGTAAAGTATAATATACACAAAATAGATATGTATATAGCTATCGTAATTATAATTAGTATATAAGATTACCATGAAGATAGCACAGTATTATTGTTCTTATTATCATCATCATGATTCTCATCCTCATCAAGATCATTATACGCTTGAATCTACTTGTCAAAGGTGCATGAAAACTTGCTGACTGATTTGAAAATTGCATTGCCATCTTTCCTCTTTCCCTTCTAAAACTTGAATGTGAGTGTGAATGAATAGCTGCAACCATTTTGACAAGTCATAGTCATCTTCCCTCAGGGAAGATACTAATATTGTAAAATCTGATACTTATAGATTATATTATTATTATATAGATGGATGGATGGATGGATTCCACTTGCATTGTCATTATATTTACTTATGTATGTATTACACTTTTCCTAAATACCAATACCAAATACCTTTATTCATGACTAAAGACTGAAGACCTATTTAAATTTATCATATCTATGAAAAAGTATACTAAATTATAAATTACTACTGCTGACTACTGACTACCAGTATTAAAAATAATCTATAAATTCATCACTACTGACTAATACTGAGCTGAACTGCATTGATCTATTAAAATCATCAAGCTTATTAAAATGTCAAAATCAGATTAATTTTTTTTTCACAAAAGCTTGAATACGGCTTACTTTTAAACCTTGAGGAAGAAAACTGTCACTTTTTATTATGATATTATTTAAACATGAGGAAGCATGCGGTAGTAGGCAGTAGTATAAAAGTAATAAAAGCGCTGTAAAAGGAAATATTAATATCCCTACTTACGTGTGAAACTTGAAACGTTTAGCATAGCTTCCAATTTTAGGACTTTCACTGATATTTAATTTAAATTGTAGAAAATTACTGAAAGTTAACAACTATAAATTTCTCAAAGGAAACGATAAACGATGAATTGAGCAGTTATATTTTATTCAGCTGTAAGGACACTTGATATTTATTTGGAATAAAAAAAGTCAGAATGGAAGTATTATTATTATTGTTACTATTATTTTTGTTTGTTTTATAACAAACAATAGTTTATAAGTAGATATCTTTAAATGGAAGAAGAAGGTAGAAGTCAGCTCTCACGAGCTCATTTGCCGCAAACATCTTTTTACGACTGTGATTTCAGTCGTAAACCAATTAGTTTTATGGTGATATTTCAATAGATATCTAATTGATCGGTAGTCGGTTGACTTGTCTCAATTTGTAATGACTTGTCCTCTCATTTGAAATTGGAAAGAGACCTGAGATACATTTTGTCTCAATCTCTGTCGTATTGTCTTTTCCTGATAGGATTCAAAGCAAAAAGAGAGTGCTATGATGAACTAATTGTACAATGTACATAGTACACAAGTTTACTGAAGGAAATGATATAAGTTTTAAAGCATGTAAAAGTTATAATACAAAGTCTAAATATTACATGTAAACAGTAAATACAAAGTCCACAAAGAAGAACAACAAGTCAAAGAAAAAGAAGACCTCAAATTTAAAATGATATATAAATGTTGTCTTTTAACAATACTAATAATTTGAATTTGAGCACTCAACCACTTTTGAATTTGCATTGTTAATGGTTAATGATATCAGTGCCAAAGGGTAGTACGTAGTACCTTGTAAATTGCAAATTGTAAATCGTACGAGTGGATGAGTGAAACTTGTGGATTGCGGATTTGTATGATACGATACATAGAAGAAGAAAGAAGATGGTAGAAAATGAAGAAGAAGAAAAATTTCATGTTACGTTTTGTTTAGTTTGTTCCTTTAGTTACACAGTGGCTGATGCATGCTGTATATTTTTAAAAAGAAAATTGACAGAGGAAAGAACGGCATGCTGCATACACTGAACACTGAATACAGAAAGGAGCGTCATTCACATTGTTTTAATGAAAAGTCGGAAGCCTCCGGCCGGTTTCATACTGTTTCTTCATTGTTTTTCAGCCTGCCTGAGTCTACTTGGAGCTATTGTATATTGTAGGTACCACAAGTACCAACTATCAACTACTATGACTTTAAACAAGAGCTTGTAGTTTGTAGTTTGTATTTTGTATTTTGTAGCTCTGAGGAAGACATTCAAAACTCTAAACTCTCTCAAGTCCAGAACTTCGACATAAGACATAAGACACAAACAAAACATAAAATACAAAATTCAAAATACACACACTTTTAGAGACACACATAATATTATATCTATATACATCATGTTCTATACACTTCACTCACAGCTCACAGCTCACACTGATCAAAACTTGAGCTTCTCCTTTGTTTTCCCCGTGAATACAACAATATATCTGTCCCATCCATCGCCTTCGTTAATGCCTTTTGGGTTTTGGTTTTGAGTTTTGAATGATTGAAGAGGATGAGGAATTACACGATAAATAATGTATGCAGTATGCAGTCTCTTAACTCTTAACGATATTTACTTTTAAACCTTAATTACTAATGACAGAGTTAAAACGTGGTGGAAAAATCATCCTTCTCTTCTGTTCCTCTCCTTATCTCCATCATCACACTGCACATTGTACATTGTACACTGTACACTGTACACACCAGATACCAGATTCGTGCCATTTAAAATTAAAAGATCCGTATGCATGACAATACACTGTATTGTCTTTCTGACGAGCAATTCTTTCACACACACATTTTTGTATTTCCTTTTTTATATACGTCATACAGAATACTGACGTAGTAAAATCCCCGATTGCCTATATCCTAACTTTTATTCAATTTACTAAATGAAAAGTGGTGAATTATTTACTCTATTTCATGGATTGAAAATCCACCGTTCCAAACTAAAAATCAAAAGAAGCCGTAGAACATCATTAAAACACGTAAAAGGTATTGAGTGTTGAGGTAATCATCAGAATATTAACACAAAGTTGAAGTCTGCAAAAGTTACATCAATTGCATAGTCCGGTAACAACAGAAAACCCCAAACAATGTTGTACTTGTTGTGAAATGAAAAATTGAAACATTTGACTCTTTCACGACATGTTTAAAAGCTCGTTTTACACGAGAGATAACAAATATGAATGCTAAATACATATATGCATAAAAATAACTTAACACACTTCAGGCTAATATTACGAATTGTGTGTTGTAAACTATTCTGTTGTTCAAACATAAAAATGTAGGTAGTAGATACATGTTGATCACATTGTTTAGCATTCTCTCTCTCTCTTTTTATTTACACATAGATACATTCATTTAAGCAATTTACAATGGTCTCATATCCTCATGTCAAAAGAAGTCATGATGAGTTATGAGTGTCTTGTTTACTATTGTGATTATTACTAATATCATCAGAATACAAGCATCTTCTTATTCTTTATTCTGCATTCAGTTAAAAGTTAAAACTAATACTAAGACATGTTGTGTATTTCCAAATTCCACATACATAATAGTGCATGATTGTTGTAGTTGTTGTGTTGTAGACTTTTTTCATAATATCCACCACGTCCGAAAAATAGTCTACACAATACACAACAACGTGCTTTGCAAATTTACACATGCGAAATGTGGATGATGCGTAAACTGTGGAATAAAACTTAAGAACACAGAGTGTGAATGCAGCATCAAGCATTTTCGATATACACGAGCATGATATTCTCTTATTACAATACCGAAAGAGAGGGAAAAGTACCGCAACACACAAAACATATAATACACGAGGACTAAAATTCTTATTTAATTCTCTATTTATCTATAGCATAATTTCACACGCCGAAATAATAAATGATACATGAAACGATGAAGTAATCAAAACAAACACAAAAGCATAAATACCAAATACTACACTGTGAATTTGTACTGGCATAAATACTAAATACGTAGCGGAAAATATAATAACAAGTTTGACGTGTTAAATATGAAATGGACTTTAGACGCTTTCTTTCATCTCCTTACGTAAGTAAGTGTCCGAATTTGTAGATAATTATGGAAAAGATGAAAAATTGTTTCCTTTTCTACACTATTAAAAATGGAACTTACGCCCATAAGTCTACAATAGGAAATGGATTTTGAGGAGTTGTTTGAAGTGGTAAAGAGTGGTTTTAAAATGTATGAAAACCAAACAAAAAGTGATCTTAAGACAAATAACAAATAACAACAAACAAAATAACTATGTTCTATTTTCTGAATTTTCTGTGTATACTGTACTGTGAAATAGTAATCAGCAGTAGTGTGTATTTTATCAATTATCAATATGAAATGATAAATGATTGGCAGCTTTGGAAAAAGTTGGAAAAAAGTGCCGACGAAAGATAATTAATTATGAGTCGATGAATGAATATGGCTTGAAATTACATGTGTAAAGTACACATTTAATTGATTCTTTTTTATTTTCTTTAGTATCGAATGTTCTAGTTGAGCAGAGCGGAAGGGGAATAGAGTAAAGAGCAAAAAGTAAACTGTAAAATGTACAGGGTATAAGTATGTAGATAATATATACTTGAAGTAAAATTACTTTTTAATACTGTGTACAAGTTTTTTACTTTCTTCTCCTGCTTTAATTCCCTTTCAATTAGTTTGTGTAAGCAGAGTCATGTGTAGTATGTACATATAATAATAATAGTGCATGTAGAATGCCTTTGATTTTCTCCGTTTTACTATATATTATTTATCATGTACATACTCTGTTCCTCATTACTCATTACTCATTTCCCTCAACAATAAAATAAAAGCATACCTTACAGACCCAATTTTCGATTTCTTTTCATCAATAATTATTAATTGTGAGTAGAATCATGTATAAATGAATGCCTTTTGACCGGTCCTTGTCATAGTTGTTGTTGATGATAATGAATGGTATTTTACTTTTCATTTCATCATGCTTGTGGATTTTATAGAGTCTCGACTCTAGAGTCAAGAGATGAAGAAAAAAAAAGAAAAAGGATAGAAAATCATAGGACACCCATTACCTATTGATACATTATTTTTAAGTCAATGGCACAAATAAGATAGTATATAATGCATATGATACATACCTTGCACATTGTACACTGTAAACTTTATATATTTTCCCTTGGTCACAAATTTGTTTGCCACTGTATTCTCTATTCATTAAAAGAAACAAACTCAAAATTCAAAATGTACATACTTGCGGTTGACTGAAATGCAAAATGTGAATAGAAAAGAGGAAAATCGCATGTGCATCTATATCTATATTAACTCTGTCATTATCTCTCTAACATCTATAGTATGGTATGTAAAGTATATAGAGTACAACATATTATATAGTAGTAATTCAGAAGGCGTCAAGTTGATCACACAAGAATTAGAAGAATCCGGCAAAGTGCACGTAATTAACCACCTTGATGTTTCATGTACATACTTTCAAGCACCCATTTTCCATTTTCCTTTCTTTCCATCTTTGTGAAGACTGAACAAGTCCCTTTCTTTTCTCTGATTATACTTGAAATTCAAATGACACATCTGAGAAAAAAGGAGACAAAGACGAAAATGAAGAATGCATGGCTGCATGTAAGTACACGAGGATTGCTAATTCCGGCTGCAATCTTCAATAGAATTTTAAGTACGTGTAAGAAAATGTAAGTGTGTATGTATGTATCTTGTACGTAGCATGTACATTGTACAATGTAGATTGTACATGGAAAGAAATTAAGAATGAAAAGATGGTACATTACCATTATAATTATCATTACTACACTTATTTATTATCCACACAAGAGCATGTATATCTATAATATATCTATACATTATACATACGCATTACAATCTACAATAATTATACTTTATGTATATATACAGGTACTTTTACTAAAAGTTAAAAGTATTGACTGTTTGAAGTTTGACGTTTCCTCGCCTGATTTAGTGGGAGTACAACACAAAATATACAACACATATAACAAAAAAAAATTTGAACTCAAATCCTTCTTTTGATAATTTGTGTACTTATAATACATCTCTGTGTACTTCTAGCCTCTACACTCTACACATTCTATATTATACTTTACATTGCCCTATACTTTCATAACGAGTAAGGAGTAAATAAACACAAGAAAAGTTGTGTAAAGTATTAAACAAACTATTATAAAAAAGGAACAACATAATATCTAAAACATACTAGTATATACGGTATAACATGCAAAAATGCATACTACATATACTGTGAGTGCCCATCAGTAAAAAAATTAGTAAATAGATATTTTCTTATTTACTTTCTATATCATTTACAATTTACAAGCTGCCATGCCAGGAGCAAAAGTGAACATCACAACAAGAGAGAAAATGCACAGCAACTCTTCAGTTCACCATCCATTTAAATGTACTAGTAACGATTAGCAATTCATCCTACAACAAGTCAAATTTCATGTCCACACTAAACACTATATACTATATACACAGGCAGAAGGTACAAGATCCAAGTAGTATAAAAATGTTTGTAGTATGTACATTGTACATTTTAAAGCACAAATATCTCTGTACCCACAAACAATCAATGATACGACAACAGAAGACAGAAGTTGTGCTGCGTACCTGTACGATATTATATTATGTATATTATCATTGTTATTTTACTACTACAAATTTCTGAGACTGTTTGTCTCTTTCTCCTCTCCTGTTCATTACTCATAAAATGCTCCTCACTGATTTGAAATACTGTGCATAGTTCACTTGTTAGTTGTTATTTGTTAGCATTTAACTCTTTGCCATACCCTCTCTTCTTCCCCTTTGTCATCTTCGTCTTCTTTTTTCTTCTTCTTCTGTTTGTCAGTCACTGTTCTTCATTTCTCATCTTTTCCAATAATATTTTCTCATTATTATCATTATTATTCTGCATTCACTTCTCACTTAAATAGGTACATGTGTACATTTAATCAAAGTATATGCATAAAAATATATAGGATACAGATTGACTTTCGCTTCACCTCCTCGTATCTTGTATCCACATTTAGTATGTACTCTGTATATGTATTATGAACACATGACTACTTAAATGACAAAAATTCTCAGCTCTTATACAAACTGAACAGATGACACAAAACAAAAACGAAAACGAATTGACAGGAGACGGACCGGACTTGAAGTCAAAGCGAAAGATGAACATAATTTTTGTCATTTGTCACTTGAAATTTGAATCCATAGGACACGACACGACATTTGTGTTTTGTGCCCTCCTATGTATTTACTATACACTATGTAAATTCTACTGATATCATGTACTAGAAAATATAGATTAGAGAAATTGAGATCATTTGATCAAATATTCAAATTTGTATAATTCATCTTTGAAAATAAAAAAATCTCTCTAGATTAAAAATACATAAATCAGAAAAAGAGCAGAAAAGTTGGCAAAAAAGGTGCAAACTAGACCATAAGTCATTGATAAAATTTCCATTAATGAATGAAAAAATTCATTTAATCAATTTGAAAATTATTTCCTGCCTCAATAAGGATGTTTTTTTTATCATCAGTCACAATGCTCATCATTTTAAACTGGCATGAAATTTGGAGCTACAGTATTCGTGATGTGGAACAAAACATTTATAATAATTTATGTTAAGAAATGTGCAGATATTTTGTACATTTTCCTTAATTAAATATCAAAATGAGTTGTATTGATGGTGGAGTTTCATTGTATTTTATTTGAAAAAATTTCAACTAACAACATGTTCTATTTTGCCAAGAAAAAACACATGTCATTTTGCATTTTTAAACCCATATCATTTAGTCCAATTAAAATAGCCATTGTAGTTTGTCTTCTACTGTCTAACTATCCGGTAAATATTCTCAAGTGAAGCGTTGTTCTTGTTGTTGTTATCTACATACGACTTTACACTTAAAAATTATTATTATTATCCCATGTAGCACATAATTGTTACTTCCTCTCGAGTCTCGAGGGAACAATGCTCAGGGAAAAACAAGGAGCATTTAAATACAAAACGATTGATAAAAATACTAAATTAAACTAAATGATGACAATGCTTTACATTTATTGCTTTATTGAAGAATTAATCACATCGCACAGTATACTAAATGCATCTTTAGTATCTGGTACAAATGTCAGGTATAGAGTAATCGAGAAGTTGGTGGTTGGTGGTCGACGCCTGCTATCTGCTATCTTGCTATCTGTATATTGTCTATTAATGCTGTAGTCATATATCTAATTTCTAATTAATTTCTTCCTGAATCTTTCTATTATTAGTTAATTTATTCTGATTAGGGCTATTAATAATAATTGATAGTTGATAATTCTTTTGCACAGACTACAGACTACAGACTAGACATTAGACACCAGTGGATGTGCAGCATGAAAGTGTTAAAAGACAAGGCACAAGGCATTGTCTGTCTCGGCGTTCATTGCTCCTATACTGATTACTGATGAGATTTTGAATATTAAATGTGGAGAAATCTTTCATAAAATTTAATTTTGATAATAATATTCTTTAACGATCGTGGAAAAGATAGTATAGTATCGTATATTACAGTATAAATCATCCATCGACTTGTCATTACAATTCATAATATTTTCACTCTGAAATCATTTGTATATTAATATGATAATAATATATTCTCACTATTTTATTGAGTTGATTAAGTTATCCTGTACATTAACCATTTAAGTATATACATATGCGCGAGCTTCATGCCAGACTACAGACTACAGAGTCAAGCGGAGCCAAGTCCAAGGGGTTACTGTACGCTGTACGATGCATACTATGATTGTGTTTTTGTGTTTTGTACATAAGTGCGAAAGACATTCGAAATCAAATCAAGCATTTATTTAGATGTGTGAATTTAAATTGAGGCAATTACAAAGAAGTCAAGGAAGGCTACTCTCCACTCCACTCTCCTACATACTTGTGTACTGTGTACCTACCTACGACCATACCGATGATCAAGATGAATTCACAGCTACAACCACTATCAAAAATACAAATAAGAAGTAACAGTATAATATGATGTGTATACAAAATACAGAATATACAGAAATGAAAGGAAAAGTGATAACGACAACTTTTTTTCTATCACACTGCGTCACATTAATACAAATATATAGAAATATGAGCTACTCAAACTTCAAAGGGTAGAGACTAGAGAGTTGACTGCACACACAACATCACACAAGTCAGTTACATCAAATCAAATCAAATCAAGTCATTGAACAAGAAAAACAGCAAATCTCTATGTACATACATACTTATAAAGGATACATAAGAAAGGGTCTCAAAAATTCTCAACTAAAAAGTTAAGAGAAGTTAATGACATTGGACACCTCTCCACGTAGATTGTTGTAGATTGTCTACAAGTTAAAAGTACTTATGAAAATATTGTACACTTTCAAGTGTTTTAAATTTTTTTCCCTTTTCACACTCACTTGTGTACAGACAGAGACGCAGATACATACACATTACATATGAACATATGCACATGTAAAAACAACATCAAAGATCAAAGAAGAATCACACATATACTTTCATACAAATTTATAATATGTATGTTATATTTTATGTTATACAAAACTTGATTACAAATATGAACGGTTCAATAACTTGGAGATAGCCTTTGACTGGCCCTCTTCAAAAGTTTTCTCTAAGAATTCTCAGACTCATTGCACTTCAGAAGCACTTGAGTGTTTCTTTGTCTTTTCTCTCCAAACTCCAAACTTGAATCTCGAAACTCAAGAGAATGCAACAAATTAAAAGAAGCAAAATATTTGTTTTCATGCATCTACAATCTACATTCTACATGCAGTATCCGACTCGAGTCATCGATTATAATAACATGTTAAACATCAACGGTAATACACACTTGAGAATTATACAATATACCTACAACACACGAAGAATAATTAATACCCGTATGTCTGATCTACGTTACACATCACTAGAACAAATTACGTTGAAAGGATTTATTCCTTATCAATACTCTAAATACCATATATTTCCCATAGACATGTAAGATTATACATTACCAAAAATTATTCAGAATTTAGAATCCAAAAGTCCTTTACAACTTGTATTTTGTACATCCTCATTAAACGAAATGCTCAAATTAATACAAAAAAAAAACAAATTAATAGATAGATTGCATTTTCTAAAGTTCAAAATCTTAAGATTTGAGAGAAAAAGTTGGAAACAATAATTATTATTATAAAAGAAAGAGGACAAACTCCTGACTTTCAAGAAGCTCAAAGAAAAAAACAGGATGGAACAGTAAGGAATAAATTTGAGACGAGAAAAATCTTGAACTTCATGTTGGCTTTTAAGGCTATAACTCTGCGTGGTTGTGACTATTCTCTCTCGGTGAATTATTGCTTTTTGATATTACATGCAGGTATCTATTTAATAACCCCACACTCCATACTCCAAACTCCAAACTGCAAATACATTATACATGCATTAAAATAAGAAACATACTTCAACCTGTTGTATTACTGCCACACTGTATATTGTACATATTTTATATGCAAGTACATTACGCATGAGTATGAGCATTGAAAATGTGCTCGTAAATAATAAAGTTTTGGTTAGTTGTAGGTTGCAAAAGTAACGTGATATCAAAATGAATCTACGTAAATGGGATGAATAGTCTATGTGATCTACGATCTTTCATTTGTATTTAAATACTATTTAGTATACAAAGTACGTATCAAATACAAAACAGAAGAATGTAACATGTACCATGTAAAATGTGCAGGATACCTAGATTGAGATGAATTATCTATCAGTCTAAAGTCTAAAATCTATGAATAATAAAGGTAAAAAGTACAGTATTTATTTGTGTGCTGTGAATTATGAATTCAGAATGCATAGCTGTACAGTGTACACGGTTCATACTTGTACAAAACGTTGTTTCTTTTTCAGTGATTCTATAGTTTCTTGCTCTTCTTTTACGTACATTGTACAGAGAAAAGTGAGACGAAGAGGAATACGAAGACGCATTTTTTTTATCTTACCATGTATCATTTTCTATTACATGTACTTTAACTCTTTTACTGTTTTATGCAGATTGTACATGGGATTTTATTATTATTCAATTGCATAGTACCGAAAACCAAGATTTTATCGTGTGCAATTTTACAGGAGTAAGGAGTATCTTACAGTCTTAAAGCTTACAGTACAGTATTTTCTATATTTATTTTCCTACGTATATACCTGTATGTACTTGCCTTTTTCGTGATCAGACTTGTGCTCCTTCAACTTCAACTTGTTGTTGTTGTGTTGCATATAATATGTGAAAAAAACCTCATGTTGCATTTAAATGCATTCAAGTTTTTTTTTGTGGTTTTGTTTTATTGTTATTCTTTTTAATATTTAATATTTTATGCACAAAAACCTACAAAGTTTTTTTCTCCTTTATTCATTATTCATCCATTCAAGAGAAAAATTTATTGCTTGAAACAACAAGCAAAATACAAAATATAGAATACAAAATAATGTCAAAAGATCCACTTTATGCACCAAAAACCAAACACGATGCTTCATGGTTGTGAACATGGAAAATTTTTAATTCATAACTCATAATTCATTCTATTTTATAAATAAATGCATGAATAACTGAAAAAAAACACGATGAGAATTGCAATAAAATTATTACTACTTTTATTTCTACATTAATTACGCTGTATGATAATTAATGATGAGGCCGTGGAATTGCTGAAAGAAGCATCATCATATTATAAGTATATTCCATAATATTTAAATTGCAATTGCACTTCATTGACAAACGAGACAAAAATATAATCATCTGCTCTGATATATTGTAAATTCTAGCCAAATATAGCTGATACAGATAATGGACAAGCTAGAAACTCAAAAGCATAATTTATTCCTGTATTCACCATTCAACAAGCCACAAGACAAAGTCTCGTCTTCAATCTTGTTATAATCCTTTTCTTTTCCAAGTCAAGTGCAGAGAAGTACTTTTTACACAAATCAAGTCGTCAACTTGGATGACTAATAGCCCTTTGTTTAGAGTTTAGAACTCGTAAAGAGATAATCAGTTGAATTTTATACATAGTCCAATATTTATTACTGTGGTTAGCGATGAGTTTTTATTCTTTGTTATTTGTTACAGATGCAAAACTATAGTACATGTGATTTTTATGTTATCAGTATTCAGTATTATTTCCCAAAGTCTTAAATAGGAAGATAACGTGAACGTGAATAATGATCAAAAGCTTCTTTCTTTCTTTCTTGTTTTATCTTCCACAGAAATTTGGACTTCTAA
>JABASP010000703.1:0-43387 GCA_019776565.1 Sminthurinus signatus
TTATTATGATGATTGTAGACTTTAAACATGCATAAATAAGTATTTGATGTGCCATACCATATCGTGCAGAGTATTAATATTCCGATTTCCTGCCATTCACATCCATAGTTGCGAAACACAAATTGACATTAGACATATAAGAGTGTAAATATATATAAGTGGTAGTGTAAATCATGTGTCATGAGTTCTAATAAATGAAATTTCTGTATCTCTATTATGCATTTAATATGCAAGCAGAAGCGCATTTGTGTAATTTTTCACACATGGAAAAATTGCCATCCTACTTATCGCAACAGTATGCAAAAAAATAAAAATAACAATAAAATTAGAACAATATGCCAGAAAACTCCACGAAAGGAAGTATAGTAGGACATAAAATGATAACGATGATAATTATATTTAGCTTATATATTCCTCTTATTTAGGAAGTGAGTTTCCTAATATTGCATTTATGTTGCATAAAAAGTACTTGCTGTACGATACATGATATGTAATGTCTTTTGCATATTCCACTATTTTTTTGAAAACGAAACAATCAATTTTGACTAGGACTTGAAAAGGAAGAAAAGTAGGAATATATACATAATGTAAATGCGTACAGTAACGGGTAGAAGGATGACAGACAAAGATAAAATTTGTAGACGATTGATATCTCAAGTCTCAAGCTTGAAGCTTCATGTTTGGGTGTAGTGTGTGTATGTATCTTTTTGATCTGAATCTGAATAACCATAATCTGAAAATGAGAATACTCGTATACACATGTACTCAGAACACTTAGTATTTAATTGTACATTCAATTCAAGTCCTCAGTCCAAACCAGTCCGGCTGAGTCCAAAGTCCAACCGGTCTAAGCACGATCTATAAGAGAGAAAAAAAATTGAGGCATGATACGGAAAATTTTCTGTACAATTCTACATGCATACGATGGATGATACACCATGCATTTGATAGACTATAATATTTCTTACACAAAAAATATGGATTTATCCATACATGTAAGTACTAAGTACACATGTATACAATTATCTTCTAAATATAAAAAAAGAAAGAAAAGACATAACGAAGTTGGACTCACCACTATAGCTTTTTAGTTTTACCATATTATATATTATAGTGTATGCGGATGAAGACCATGATAATGATGATGATATTCCGTACTCTGTACATTAGTTGCAAAACAGTGCAGTGCTGGTTTGCTGGTTGTAGCTGTGCCCGTGCCGTATCTAACATTGCATGCTCCATGAGTTTGCACATTTTTCCTGTAGATTCCGTGTCTATTTATATATATGAACTAATTTGATGTAGTTATATAATATTCAATATTATTATATCCATGTATAAAATAATTCAGTTTTCATAATACCCCTGTTCACATTGCGTGTAAACCCCGAGTAACGTAGAAAGTATATTTTAGCTATATATAGAGAGAGAGTTTGGAGAGAGAGAGAGAGAGAGAGCTTATTCTGTAAAATCTTATTTTATTTGACTCCTGTCTGTCATTCCGAATTCCATTTCATCTCTACTCTATTCCACTTATGATGAGACATGCCTACAGTGTGTGTGTATGATGTATGTATGGTACAAGAATAAGTGCTATGGAAAAAGTAATATTGTCTAGGTCATGATTCTTCATGGCGGAATTAGACGTGACTGTGGACTTTGATATGGGAAATGGACATGAAAATGTTAGATATTTTGTTGGACTGTAGCAACAAAAAAGAGAAAAAAAATATGTGTAGATTGTATAAATGTTCATGTATGTTCGTAGTGCATGCAATGACCATCATCATCTTCATTGTCTTGTTCGTTGTTCGTTGTTCGTCTCCATCTGATTCGTCTTGTTGTCATTTTTTCGTTGTGAGTTTTGTTATGCAAGAGGATTATTTTATATTTTATCTGTATCTTATGTATATTTTATTACACCTGCTGTACATTGTACATTTTAAATCATCATTCTTATGCTCATTATCAGTTAACAGGCATGAGCATTCGTGTTCATGTTCATGTTCTTACTTATTCATATGTAATATGTACATACTTTCATCCATATATTTGTATTCGTCTCCTGAGAAATTTTGAAAAATGAGGACTGTTTAATGTACAAAGTACTTTTTAGATACAAACTATTAACTATATAGTGTAAAATGTCATTGTTATATAATATAATGTAATGTAATATTGAACAATGTCCTGCGTTCTGCATATCCCATGTATCATGTATGCCTGTATGTACGTATGTATATAATCCAGTATTCACCTTTTATAATAATAATTGTTGTTTTGCTCATGTTGGGGAATTTCGCAACTCTCAACCTACCTCAACTCTTAACACGCTTCACGCTTTCAAAACATTTTGTCGTATTTTTTCTCTATATATTCTTGTTATATTTTAAAAAGATTTCCTCTTGTACTTTACACGACTTGAGTGCGTGTACATTCATATGGTTTGTGTCGTGTTTCCAGTACCATAACCATAGTGTGTGTAGTGTGTGTAGCTGTAGCATGGGTGGATTTTTTTATTTCCTTGATCAAAAAAATGGAGAAATGTATCTACTATCTACTTATACTTATGAGATAAAGTATGTGGAATAAAATGTCATAAAATATAAAAGTCTGATGAGAAAGAGTGGGAAAATATAATGTCTAATAGGAGAAGATAGATATAGAATCGGACAGACTACAAAATAAAAGTAAGCGACATTTCCGACACTAGAAACTAGAAATGAGGAGGGAGACACGCAGAGTGAGAGAGAGAGACAGGAGTATAGTCATAATAACAAAGTAAAGTATTTTGCATTTCATGACGAATGACGAGCCATATGAATAAAAGCTAGAAAGGAACTAGACTGTACTTTTGCAACGATGAGCAGTGTTTGTTGTACGGCTAAAATAACCACACACGACACAAGAAAATAATCATGGTAAATAGTACTTTTCATTTTATTGATATCATTTGCATTTGTATTTGTACTGTCGTGAAATACGCAGTATTTGAACATGTAATCACACGGTGTCTCTAATAGGCAAAATATCCGTCCATTTTATTTTTTTTATGAAAAGTTTAAAGTCCTCATTGCTTAACTGTTCACAAACTTTCTCTTACTGAGTCCGAAACCGAAATCCAATGCCAGATACTCAATTCTCAATCATCGCTCAATACTCATCAATGACCAAGTAAAGAGGGTTTGAAATATGAAATGTGTAATGAACATGGGATGACATAATTTGACTTTGACATGTAAAAAAATCCTCTTGCATAATTGCATTTCCGCATTATGGTTTATAACCAATGCAATGGAAAATGGACTGATTTTTCTATGGGTGTTGTATTTGTTTACATCAGAGAATTATAATATTGCCAATTATGGTAAAGGGTAAAGGTAGCATATAAAAAATAAATATGCTCCTACACCCGACAAAAGACGTAGTAGATGCATCTATCTATACATGTATCTGTATTCTGTATCTGTATTTAGACCAGAAGGAGAAAACAGTTAAGTGTAGGATATTGTGTTTCATGTATTATTTATTCAGAGAAATTTTTCAATGGACAAACACACGCATTCACATGATGCACATAATAGTATAGGCATAATGCATAATATGTAGACAAGTAGTTATAGGATATTATGGCTGCAGTGTGAGAGAAATTCCATGTATAATTTATAGAATATAGCATGTGCAATGTTTGTATTTTGTAGTTTGTATCCAGTTTGTACAGAGTATTTTGTGTGCTGAAGGAGTTTTCTGAGTTTATGGAAAAAATGGAAAGAAAAAGACCTTGACTCATCATCATCATCACAGCACCATGCACACAAACCGTGTGTGTCTCTGTGGGTCTGTGTGTGCTTCTATTTGTGTTTAGTTTATAGTTTGCTCAGAGCAAGAAGAACCAGAACCAGAATCAGAACAAATGTACAAAAATGACAATAACAATGACAACCATACAATATATTATTCTTGACAGCCTACCTTTTAATAATGGTAATAATAATAATTATTATTATTCTTATTATCATTATTTTACTTCAAATATTTTATATTATCCAGAATTTTACTTTATCAATGTACAGGCTGTGCACTGTACAGTATTGCTCTGTATTTGGTATCAACTCAAGTTATCAAGTTATATTGGGGTGAATTGTGATTCTCCATTTTCTTATATTAAAATTCTAAGCTGAATTATCCATAAATAGTCTATTTTGAATTTTGAAAGTAGTTAAAATATGTCTATCAGTTTGAAGTTTGGGGGGTTTTTTCTGAATGTATTATTTATATTATTCTAATCATAATCCTAGTCAACTTCATACTTTGATCACTCTGAGAAAAATGGGACAGTAAAATAAAAACACATGCAGAGAGACAGAGAGAGAGAACGATGAGCAGGGTGGTAAGCTTATGCGTATCAAGTAGAATTCAAATAATGGTAATAATAATGTTTTTTTTACAACTGATTACCATAATTCATTCCTCATATACATAAAATACACGTTTCCCTCCTCAGACGATTCTTTCTCTTTTTACTGTACATACTAGTCTAAGTATTAACTTTTTACCAGTTTCTGTGTTCTTGATGTTTGTCTTGTTCTTAAACATTAAATCACATGTGGATTTGTACAGTGCCACACTTATATTGCAATATTATCATTTGTGTGACTATGAATATGAATATAAATTGGATGCGGGAATTGAAAAGTATAATACACGTCTTGTTATACCTAAAGTTCAAAACTCACAAGAGTCAAGAATTCAAGAGGTATCTTTTCCTCGGTTAGTACTTTTACTCCATGTTTCAAGTGCAAAATGACCATGACAATGCCATGTATCTTGTAGACATGAACACTTTTTTGTATTCTGAATGGGTTTCTGTTTTTTTTTCTCTCAAAGTAAAAACTTGTAGGAAATCTTTTAGCTATCTAACTATCTTCTTTATCGTCATCTTGGTCGTTCATCGTCCATCACGAAGTATGAGAAACACATGTATTTTGTACTCTTTGATATTACAAATATATATCAGAACTGTATAGAGTTCTATAATAGTCACATTTATATAAATGACAAATATAGTCGTGCTCATATATATATATATAGAATATAGATATTATATATGCACCATATATTGTACATTAGGTATGTATTATGTTGTCATTTGAATGTGAATGATGTAGATAAAATAATTTAGAATGTTTAATTTACTCTTTGCTCTCTGTATACACTTACAAAGTCAAGTAGTTTCTAGTTGGAATTGTGTAAATGTTTTTTATTATTATTATTCCTTCCATCACCTTCAATCCAGTACAATCCATGTCAAGAAAAGTCAATCGCCAGCTAAAATGCTTGGATGTGGATTTTTTTTACTATTAATTTATCTATTAACTATTGATATTGTGGTTATAAGTTAAAAGTAAATGGAGAATGGTTTATGGATGAATAAAATGCGGGAAATTCTAGGCAGGCATGATATCATGTTGTAATATAAAGTATTATGAATTATGAAGTATGTATCCGTATGACGTATGATATATAAAATACTTAATGGTATTCCGTTTGCATAGTATAATATTTTGTATTTGCTTCATGTTTAGTAAATTGGTATAGGAGTGAAGAGTGAAATGTGCATCAGTGTGCATGCCTGTATGTAGGGCAGAAATGTTACAACATCACATTCACAAATACGTTATATAGCAGCTCCTCCTCCATTTTCCTCTTCTTTCTTTCTCTCTCGTGCTGAATATGGAGAGTTTAGAATGTACCTGCTTCATCATTTTACTTTTATTTTATTATGTACATAAAGTACAATATATTTATTTATGTACCTCTGTGTGCATGCATGTGTGTTTATACTTATATTAGAATTTACAAATTAATCAACAAAATGTTTCTCTTTATTTTTTTCTGTCAATGTTGCAGTAGCAATAGTACACTGTGCAGTGTGTACTGTACAGTATTACTATTGACTATTGATTACCAATGGTTACAGGTTTACTTCTTAATCTCCAACTTAGTCTCAAGTATCAATATTTGTTCTTTGTTCAAACTGAAAAATTCAATGTTCATTCTGAATGCTGAACATTGAACATTGAACATGATGTAGAGTGATGATCATGAGAGGGAAGAATTTGAGAGATAACTGGTATTAGAATTAAGATAATGATTTTTGATATGAAGTGTCATACACATATAATTATAATATACAAGAATGCTTGTAGCTTGTGTATTTTATTATTTGCTTACATGTATAGTATAGTATATTTTTATAGTGTGTAATGTTGTACATTTTACTGGTATTATTGATTCTACCTTTTGACTCTCACTTGTCGCCGAGTTTGTCATTTCGTAAATCCAGAAGTATATATATGCATATTATATAGATAAATCCCAGTGAATCACACACCTACAACCTGCACGTATGATTGTAACACAGTATACATATAGTATTTTAGTCTATATAATCTATAATGCTGTGCAGAGGTATGCTATACATTGGTGGAAAATAAAGTATTGCTTATTCTTTATTCTCCGTCTTGATTCCCTATTCACGCTCTTTTATGCTCTATTAGAGTGGCAGAGTGGCAATGATATTAATAAGGATATGGAAATTAGTATGAAAGTTATTTTAAAACGTAACTACGATGCTCAATTTTCAATTCCTATACCTCATTCTCCATCCTCAGTACTCAATACTCAGTACCTCGTACCTCATGCTCGTAACTTTTGTAGCTCTAAAATAATAATAATAATAATACTACTACTAATAAGCCGTAGTGACATTAGGAATTGCTAACTGCTAACGATGAAAGAAATTAAACTAACTGCACTCCACAGTATACTGAGTCTATTATCTATTGTACGCTCCGTCCTTTGTCGTCGTCTTATGTTAGTATTGATAATGATACATGGTTCTCTGTATTTTATCAGCATAGAGTATACAGTATACATAGTACATGGCTCATAGGTATTCTTTACTTTTGTACATATTGCATATCTAATATTATATTATGTACAGCTTCTCATACATACTGTACAATTATGTAAAGTATTGTGTATCTAGGGATAAAGAAGAAGACTTATTGTAGGATAAGGAATTGAAAAACTGGAGTTGAATCTTGAATCTTGTAAATTGTAATGCGTAGTTTGTAGTTTGTACTTTATTTTACAGCTTCTTCGTTTAGTTTGTATCAAATCTCACAAGCTCAGCCTGTATACTGTACAGTGTACACCGACCGATAATACTCACATGCAAGCCAACTAATGTCTAATGTGTCTTTTGGATTTGTCAGTCTTTGAACCGTAAACCCACAAACGGAAGAAAAAAAGCTAGTTAACTTCCTTGGTTTAAATTGGTTTGGTTCAGTTTGGTATGTATATTTTTTTGGCTTGTAGTTATGTATTGAATCACGTTGGATTTTATTATACCTATACATAACTTTGTTATTCAAAAAAAAAACATAGATTGTATGGATTGTACGTGCTAGGGGTTGTCTCTATTATGATACATTTTTACAAAAATATCACTACACTAGTTCTACAGGATTAATGTGATGAATATACTTACTAATTTACAACCTATGTACAAAAGTACCAAGTTACAAGACAGCGAAAAGTAAAATGACTATAGAGAAAGTCTATAGAAGAAGAACAAGAGTTCTATATTTATTATTAGCAAGGTCGTTTGTATTTTGTATTTAGTAGAATATGTCTGTAGTCTGTATATATATATGTATTCTGTATTCTATATTATGTGGATGGGTGCCTGAGTTCGCAGTTGAACTTGATCGGTCTCGGTCCTCAAAGTTGCTACTTTTAGCTACATACTCAATACTCATACTCGCACATATAAGTATAATATAGGGAATACTATCCGCTTGGGTTTTCCCTTTTTTTGTTTCATTCTTATATCTTATATATACATTGAAATCCGTTTAGGTACAAAACTACATGTGCATATTATTATATACCTTCTTCCTTCTTCCCTTTTCCCCCTTCATAATACTTTGTTCTGTCTTATCATCTCTTAATATACTTAATACACTTATTAGACGGAGAGGACGACTGTAGACAAAGTATGCACATTAGATGTAGAGATATAGCATCAGGATTCAGCATATGGAAAAACTTTTACAGATATTCAAATCTCAAGTCTCGAGTCACAAGTTTTAACTCTCACAAATCTAATAATGTCTCGAATGTAGAATGGATTGTGTAGTATGCTAGATATTATATTATGCATTTCTTACACTTATGATTTTCTTCTTTTTCTTGCTGAATACTCATCGTCAGTATCAAACCTTTTTGCATTCAAAGTTACTTGTAATGTGTCGTGTGTAAAAGATAATTCTTAATTCTTAAAAGTTCATCTCTGGTCGCCTCTTTGTAAATTACAAAGTTAAAAAATGTAATGGGAGGAAAGGTGGGAAATGTCCAGTTTTAATCGTAAGAGGTGTCAGAACTCTTTTCTTTTTTGATTTTTTCTCAGGCAAACTAAAATACATTTCTTTCGGGTAAAAATGATTCATTCATTTAAAATATCTGTTATACATTTCTGTATTACAAATAACAAGATGAGAAAAAGAGGAGGAAGTGGATGATATATTATGCACAAATTATATTATGGAGTATACTCCACATAAAGTTGAGAGTAGGATGTAGAAAAATACTGGGAATTTGGGATGATTTTTGGAAATTCTACGTATGTATATCATTATTATATACATTTACTATTTACTGGACATTACTTATGCACGATATGTATACTTTGATATAAGATAGCAGACACTAGCTGACATGCATATTTGTATATATAGTATGTTGTACAATATGCAAAGTTCACGTATGTTCATAGATGTATAAGGTATAAGGTGAAGGACAAGAGCTGAGCGAGAAAGAAAGAAAGAAGGAAAGACAGAGACAGAGACCGACAGCGAAACAAATCCCAAGTCAAAAGTTGAGATGGTAATAATTGAGGTTCTAGGTTCTCGCTTCATACTTTTCCTCATCTATATATGTAATACATATTATGTATATCTATAGATATGTTCTATCTGAGTTATACGTTACATGTACAATGAACAAGAATTTATACAAAATGTAGAATCTACATATAGTAAAAGGATTCATTTGTTCTAGAACCCATCAGATGTTCACGTGTATGTACATAATATTCTATGCATTTTGGATTCTAGACTTTAGTTTCTGGAGCCCAGAACTTTGAGACACTTTCAAAAATTCTCATTTGCTAGTAGTTGCATATACATGTCGTATATGTAGTATGTAGTAACACACAGCAGCAGAGTAACGTACTCTCTGAGTAATTGATACAGACTATCACTGCACTGTCATGAATATGATATAGATATATATACAATATACAAATACAGATACATATATATGAATAACGGACATGCGACTCAAGATTGCACATTTTACATGATACTTCATACCTAACAGCGAATCACATACCACATACATACATGGTTAATTGTCATCCTTACTCTGTGTAATTACCATTATTCATTATAGTTTATAGTATACCATACCATACCTATTTACATTACTATTTACTATCATTGTCATCACACTTTTAGTTGGATAATGTGGATAGTGAGTAATGAGGAAGGCATTGCAAAATTTGCGAGTTGCGAGTTGTAACTAAAAAAAAGAACAATTTCTCAAATTATAATTAAAATCAACTAGGTATTTTTATATAATATTATATATTATTATTATAAGTTTCCCAAAAATTGAAGGCTTTAATCATGTAAGTTTCTTGCCTGACTGAAGCCTAATGTTTTTGAGTTTTAACAGAGAACTGAGAACATGAAAGTAAATAGATAGGAAGAATAAGTAAAGTCTGGTGTAATCTGGTCTAACCTCTAATGTCTTTAGTATTGCACATTGCACGTTGAATGTAAACCTAATGTCTAATGTCAATCAGTGATTTCTATGTATTTTGTATTTTGTATTGTGCAAGTATAATGTATTTATGCATAAACATTACACACAATATGCATACATTTTTCCATGTTCCATTCACCGTGCACCATGCATAATGAATCCCGTCTTTTCTCAATTTTCTATTCTACAGGATAGGAAGAAGAACAATAAGAAGGTTTGAATGAAATTCCTTTACTTGATATCATCATATTAAAAGGGAAATGACAAACCTTTATGCGTATGATACTTATTTACAAAGTGAGAAAAAGAGAGAGATAGAGAGAAATTAGCTAAATGAAATGAAATCTTTGAGTCTTGAGTCTTGATGTTATACATTGGATTTCTAGATTTTGGAAACTATGTAGAATGTAGAAATGAGAAATTAAAAGTAGGAGTAACTATGAACTATGAGCATATGTATAAATTGGAATATACAGGAATTCACACACGTAGAGTCCAGATGAATTTGCAGATGAATTCAAGTCCTGTGTACCGTATACCTATGTATAACAGTGTTATAGGTGAAGGATAAGTGACTGTCTGTCCGACTGACGATAAGTTAACTTGCTTTATTCTATTACATTATGTAATGTGTAATGTGTTACATGCACAATGTTATTAGTTAGCCAACCAGCCAGGCAGCCAGGGAGCCAGTTCGTTAGTTAGTTAGTCGTGCTAATTTAGTTTAAGTTTTATTACACTGGGTGTCCCAACTTACACTCAACTTTTCTATTCTCTCTTTCGGTCTTGTCCATTGTCTATTGTCTATTATCTATGATATTCTGAGAAGGAGAACAAGTAAAAAGAGCAAGAACAGAGACAATCCGAATCAGAGGAAGACCAAGAAGACGCCGGGACTTTATACATTACAGTGAATTAGTTGTAATAGTGCTGGTACTCGTACTGGTACTGGTACGGGTTTTGGGAGAAAATTATGTGAATAATCTTCTCTCTTCTCTTAAGAGCATGAACAATGAACAATGTTCAGTTTAGAGAGTTTAACGTGTACACTGTACAATGTACAAGAGGCAAGGTACAAGTGTCGAGTAGAGTACATCTGTATGTAGATGGTAGATGTGGAATGGATTCGCCAAGTTTTCCTTGGGAGAGGATGAACGGGGCAGGGTGACAAATTTAGGTGGATCTTTTATCCGAGAGATGGGAAACTCAATTAGAGTTTTACTTGGCAAGTTGAAATTTATCGAAATTTATCGTAACGTTTATTCGATTTCCCGATTGACAAATAGGCAAGGGGAGAGTGAGAAGGAAAAGGGAACGGGCCGGAGAGAGAAAGCGACAAAGAGGCAGAGAGAAACAGAGACCGATACGGAGACAGTGACTCCATGTCCATTTCCATGTTCCTGATAGAGAGAGAGAAACACATAATAAAATAGAGACACACTTACGTAGACTTACACTTCCTCTCACACAGAACATAGAACATACAGACACAGCTACAGAACTAGAAAAGCTTTAAGTCTTCGTTTCAACTTTATTGAAAATTAATTACATGTTGAAACTGTTAGACAGAACTTTTACCTTATCTCTCACTCCTCCTGTCTTATCCCTGTGTAAAAGTATCTATTACATGTTAGTTGGAATTTGGAATAGAATTATTATGGTATACATAAATACTAAATACATTGCTAAAGTAGGTATTCCTTTAGATTTTGTAGAGCCTATAGCCTAAAGAGTTTCGATTCTAAACTATATGTATTATGCACGTGCATTACTATACATCTACAATCTACAATTACATCAATTGAGCAGCTCTAATTTTCTTTTTGTCCATGGATAATTGTCTAGATTAACTTGTAAAACTATACATTCTAGATTCTAGATACATGTTCAAGGCTCAATGCTCAATGGTAATATTTAAGAGGTTGTATATATAATTGAATGGTGACGGTGATGGTTACGGTGTAGCTGTTTCATGTCTGTCCACTGTCCAGTGTCCAATGTCCAGTGATGACTATTTTTTTTTCTCCGTCTCCATCCTCAATCCTCAATTGCACACGCTTAACCCACACACACCTTTCAGAATTTTTTATACTATGTCTTAATGGTAAATGGTGAATTATAAATACCACAAGAATAAGGTGATTAGACAACTGGAGATTGAGAGTATAAATGCGTATAAATACATGGAAAAAAAGGAGAGAAGAGAGAGTGATGGATGTCGATTTTTTTTCCAAACTGTCGGATGTCGGATGAATAGATAGATGGATGAATGTAAGTGTGTGTGTGAGTGTGTGTGGTTTGATATGGATTGTGATAGGGTCGTGTCACCTTTGAGAGGGAATCAATTTACTCCAATTCAATTTATTTATTTGAATTCCAATTCCAGAGTTGGAGTTGTTGGATTTGGATTTGGAGTGGTTGAGTCAAATCGAGTCAATTGTCATCCATTTGCTGAATTTGGATTTGGCTTTGAATTTCCATGTGGATGTGGCAATTTACAAAAGAGTAAGAAGTAAGAACAAGAAGAGAGCAAAACCGACATAGGGGAAAAACAACTGTTTTATTAAATAATCTATGAGTTTTTTTCTACTTGTTTCTTCTTCTCCCGTCTTCTCTTTCGTATATACATATTCTATCAAACTGACGATCAGTGACAATGTCGTTCGTCGTTCTTATCTTGTCTTGTCGTGTCGTTCTCCGTTTATTATGTATTATGTATGTAGTATGTAGTAACTCTTGTTTCAATTTCCATCCTCTTTAAATTTATATTCCATTCCATCAGAATCAGAATATAGATCACTTTTGAACTCACCACCGGAGTCATGTCGTTTCAATCTTCCTGTCTCCTTCTTGTTCTTTCAACTTTGTGTGTTTCTTGATACTTGATTCTCGTTTCTTGATGCTTTCAAGTCAAACTGAATTAGATATTGGATGTATTCTGTGATCTACTGAATTATTCCTAATATTCCAAAGTTCCAATCAGTATACATATCATTGATACTCAAACTGATAGAAAGAAGCAGGTACTTTGTGTAAAGTATAAACACATCTACGAGATTGTTTTTTCTTTTATTCTTCTTGTATTCTTCTCATTCCTCTTGCTCGTATTCTGGCTTTAGTTTTGGGATTGGTTGAAATTTTGATTTTGATTTTGGTTATTCCTCATGGGCCGTTCAACTTAATTTTTTAATTCAATTTTATTCACCTTTCCAACAAATCCAAAATTCAAGACGATTCAAACTGAATGAATTCTACCTTGCCTTTTTTGTTGGACATATGAAATGTATAGTTTATAGTTATTATTATTATAGGAATTCAGTTGACTCGTTCATCTGATTATCAGATCAGGCACGTTTGTATTTTTTTACATTCTTTATTTCATGTATACCTATACATTCCATTCTGCACATACCACATACACGCATACAGAATACAGTTTACATTCTCTTTCCAAATTCAGATGCAAATATCCATGTGGAGTCGTCGTGATCATGTCATGTCAATCTCAATTTTTGTCGCCATTACAAAAATAGTGGAGTTTTGCAGTACTCTTTATTCTTCATTTAAACATGTATTGCTACGATTAGGATTAAGAGAATGAGTACAAGTAACCTATGAACAGTGAACAGTGAAGAGTGAGCACTGTTTCCTTTTCTTTTTGGAATGAATATACAGAGAATTAAAGGGAGAACATGATGTTTTTATCCATTCTTTTTTTTATATTATCACATGTTTTTCCATTTTCCATTTAACTCAAAGTCAAATGAAAATCTAAACATGTTTTTTTTTACCAACTTCCTTCCGAATATTTTATTTTTCCATATTCTACTGCGTATATTATACAATACACAATATATAAGATAAGGTATCGTAAATATGTAATTTTTTTGTGTGTTTTTTGTTATCCAAAAACTCGTGTGTGTAGTGTGTAGAATGTAGAATGTGTACAGTAACATATTGAAATTATAGTATATTGTCCGTCTTAATTTTCAATTATTGTCAATTTCTATTTGGATTTTCATTTCATTTCCTTGTGATTTTGAACGTAATGCGTAATACATGTGCAGAGTTTACGGGGTACACAGAGATCAGAAATACAGTGTCATCTTTAATTCTTCTACGTGTAATTCTACCATTTCATTTCATTTCATGCACCGTGTAAAAAATATTATTGTTGTAGAAAAGGAAATGTAAAGCGATAGAAATCTTCTTGTGGATTTTTGTTTCATTCTATTTGTCGTTTTCATTTCTCTGGATTCCACTTTTCATTCGATTAGGAATTTTATCTGAAATGTAGTTAGTCTGTTAGATATCTGTGTAAACAGTGTACAGTTCATACACAGATTTAGAAATGAACAATAGAGAATACAGGAGGAACGTCAGGCAAGTTTAAAATATAATGACCTTTTTTCCAAGATTAAAGTTCAAGATTATCCAAGTAATAATTACAAAGCATATTATAAACTGGTGTGTTCAACTTTGATGAGTTATAGTGAAAGAGTGAATGAATGAATCCCATGCATTAACGACATTTTTCTTGAGTCTTGAGTCTTTCCATTTTCATCTCCACTATGATGGCGAAAAAATCCAGGATAATACTGAGTACTGAGTACTGGGGGTTTCCCCGAACTCCACTGACTGGGACGGAGATCAAAATGGACGTACTCAAGAAGTTCAAAGAAGAACATTTACATTTTAGTCGTCATTTCAACAGTGCAATAAATAAGTATCTTCAGTCTCCATGTTCATGTCACCTCCTAATTTATACTTGTAGTCAGTAGTTGCGGTGCATAATTTCTTCTGTGTAAATGGTTTCATTTGAATTTGTCTGGAAAGACGTGGACATGGACATGATCGTTTATCGCTTACTACGTTGTATAAAAATAAATGAAATGATTACTCTCCTTCATTTTGTCCCCTTCATTCCTATTATTATAATTATAATTATAATTGGGTTTATGACCAGTATGGTGATGATTCTATTTACGTAAGAACTAGGGAGTAAAAAAAGAAGAACAGAAGGGAGCACATTGTAAAACTTATATAGAACTACAGAACAGTTTACTTGAGTTGCTGGGTGGTTCATCATGATTCCTCGTATTCCTCTCATATTTCATATGATCTGTGAATTGTGTGTACAGTGTACAGTGTACACATAAATAGACTACAAATCCATAAGAATAGGATAATAATAATAATTCTGAACAGCAGTAGTCAGCATTCTTATTACTACCATCTTATTACTACTATTGGTTGGTTATACATTATACATTATACAGCATATAGATAAAGTGAGATTTTTCCATTTGAATGTTATCCTTGAGATTTTATTCGTATTCCTATTCCTATTCTCATTCTTATACCCATGCTCAATATGATAATGGAACAAGGCATGTTTGTACAGTCGTTGCATTAGTGGGGATAGAAAGAATAGGAATAGGATCGTAGCACTGGACTGGACTGGTGTCTGTGGTATCGTATCTATCTACTATTGACTATAGGTACTGGTAGAATATGAAGGAGGAGAAAATGAGAGAAAGTCCTTGAAAGTCTCTTTCATATTTTTATTTTTAGATAAATTTCCATTAAAAGGGTTCTTATCGAAGGTCGACTGACTCTTACTCCCTTTTCTATTCTTCTTCTTCTTCTTCATAATTCTTTTTCTTATTATACATTTATGTATGCGTACGCGTAGATGTATCATCATCATCATGTAGAATGTATAATGTGTCTTTTCTATCAATGTTCTTGTTTCCCAAAATACCCTTTTTCTTCTGGATTCTTGTAGATTCTAAATGGACACACATATGACTGACATATGTAACAACTAACAACGTTGTAAGTTGTGAGTTGTAAAATTTACGTGTCGGGTTGGTGTACCTACCTATAGTATAAAAATTCGAGTGAGTGAGTGGATCATAAATTTAAAAGATAAATTCATGCATAGTAGGAGGATTCGTATTCCACAACCAGACACTGAATCACTGAAACAGTAGCCACATTAGCCAGTGGAGACCACTGAGACGTCTTCGTCTTCCTCTTTTTTTCTTCGTCTTCTTCTTTTTTTCTTCTTCTTCTTGTGCCGTCATTGAAATCGTCAAAGCCAAGGCAAAGTTGTCCATTTAAATTCATCATGGTGAGTTCCAATGGAGAGTACTGGATTCTGACTACTGAATACTGAACACTGAATTATCATCATACTTTGAGTACGTACTACTGTATGTATTATGTATGTAAGAAGAAAAGGAGAAGGGATGACCATTCAAGTCCTCCTCCAAAGCGTTTATTAATAGTTGTAATAGCCCTCTAATATGCGTATATATTATATGTGTATGTATATCAGGATGTGCACATTGTTTAATTTTCACTTGTCCCATTCTCTTCCATCACTTCTCACTCGTAATAATATATTATCTTTCGTTCCGTATTGTAGATATGTAGATATGTTCTGTGCTCTGTATTCTGTATTATATTCTGCCGCTCCTATCCAATTCCTCGTATGCGTGTACATGAGCTGAGTTGAGCCGATTTGAGTTGAGGTTCACAAAGAGGAGTTTGACACTTAAGGCTCATATACAAATACATATATGTATGGATATTGCATATATTGCTTATACCTGAATTTGAATATGAAAAGGCTCCTTTGGTGCCTATGTTATATTATATATCTTTCTGAGCTCTCTGGTGTGTGCCCTTAGACCTTAGGCTTTTTGTACATATAAGCAATAAGCAGGCATAAAATATTCTACTCTGGCTGTGTGCTGTGTGTATAGTGTGTACGTGGGAGTTTAGGAATTCCCAGACATAGGAGTAAAAGATTGGAAACTACTTGAAATGAGTAGAAATGAGGACAAATTTTGTATGATGCATTATCTGTAATCTATGGATATTCGTATAAGCTGTGCCTTCAGCTCAGTCCTCAGAGTACTCGATGAGATTTAACGATTCAATATATTTAAATTATTATGGGTTATTGGAAAATTATTATTATACGTAAAAGAGATTGAAAATATAATTGATTTTCAATTTTTGTGTAATTTCTGGATACTTCCGAATTTTACATTTTGAATAATTTTTTTTCATGTTATTTTTAATTGATTAAATGTGAAACAAATATGCATGAATTAGGAACTAGGAGAATCAGTAAAATGAAAAGTTGAATGTTTCATTTTCCAACATCCGTTCTCCGTATTTTTTGACCGGCAACTCTTTAATACGTCAGAGTTTGTAGTTTGTAGTACATATTACACATGTAACATGGATCTACAATCTACAACGTCACATGGCATAATGCATGATGGTGAATGGTTAGTGAACAAAGGAGAAAAAAAGACCCTTTATACCCAAACCAAACCAAAACCAAGTCCGGGCAGACCAAATCCATCCAGTGTAACATAATAATGCAATGGCCATTGGCCTACATAAAATAACCAAGTACATTTGTATTCATTTTCACACTCATATTCATCTATTTAACATTTGACTATGTCGATGCTGATGCCAATGTGGATGCGGATTCCATCCAACTTGTAATATTCTGAATATTGAATATTGAATACTCATCTCTCATCTTTTGGGTAGGTACAAGCGACATTAGACCATTAAACATTACTCATTCACTCATATTGGAACATTGGAGATTGTATCCTTTATCATATTGTACATGGTACATTTTGTATTGGAAAAGGAGTAGATGGATGTGTAAAAGTGTTACAGGAGGTAATATTCATATTCGTATTCATGTTCATATTCTTTCTGGAAAAATTGGGGAAAAAATGAAGCACCTGGAGTTTGTCCATGACCCTGGAGTCTGGAACTGAAACAGAAACAGAAACATAGCGTGCATGTATGCTTGCTTGCATGCATGTGTGAACTTTATCATATCTATCTATCTATCCATCCTTTCTCTTGTACATTCTACATGTGCAGGAAGGAAGGAAGAAAAAGGTGACAATCACTAAACTCATGTCATGAATGATTTCCACATCAGACATCAGTATCAGCATCACTGTCAGTAGAGTACAGTACAGTCAAGTCCTGTAAATCTGCATCAATCAATACACCAACTAACACATAATGTGTAAAATGTATAGTAGATGAATGTTTCTTTTTCCTCTGAAAAGTATTAAATAGATGTACAATTGAATGTTGAATGCAGGATGTGAATTTTTGGATTTTTGGATTTTGTAATCTGTTTCATGTGATGTGATGATTATGAATTGAGAATCGAGAATCGTCAAGGGTGTACTTCATCACATTTGTATTTTGAAAAGGACTAAATACGAATTATATGAAAAAGGACTTGAATCACAATATGTACAATGTACATAGTACATATGAATTGGAATTCTACATTCTACCCTTTTATGTAATTTGTAATATCAGTATTTTATCACTCTCCAGTCTCTCCAGTTATGAATGATAAAATTAAATAATGAAATAGGAAAAGTAAGATGAAAATTCATAATAATTTTTACCTTAAAATCGCTCACTGACGATTGAAGATTGAGGATTGTGGAGATAGAAATGGAATTATTGAAATTTTAGATTGTAGGTTGTAGAGCATATACGCAAAATAATGTTGGTGGTTTCACAATTATGGACAAAAGTCAGTCAGGAAAATGGAGAAACTTTTCTCTGGACTTTAGAACCTTTATTCAACATTCTAGATTCTAGATGCTAGTTTCTGGTTTCTGGACTAAATTTCTGTGTCTTTTTGTCTTTGTTTGTAAGCACGGGGCACATGAAGACTCCCTTCATGTTCATCTGTCATTTCATATGTAACATTATGTTATGCATTTATTCAGATATTCAGATCCTTTGTCCTTTTTACTGTTTCGAATTGTCCTTCCTTCCACTTCATAATTCACAAGTTTAGGAAGGAAAGAAAGGGTTTGTCAGAGTATCGAGTACCGTGTAACGGGAAGCATGGAGTATGGAGCATGGAGTATTGAGTATTGCGCAAAAATTCCGTATGCCGTTTACCCAACTATTGTATTGTGCATTGTGATTTTTACGTTGATTGACGAGAGGAATGGTTCATGTTGTAGCCTATAATCTATAAGTTATAACGTATATTCTTTCATTGACATTTTGCTCAATTTTACGTTTTGAGTTTAGGTTTTAGGTTGGGCAGAAACGTGTATGTATACGAATGACGAAACTCAACTCTTTTTTCTTTGGTCATTGCTGGTCATACATGTACATACATATATTATGTTATATTACATGATGTTTTGTACATGCAATGTGCTAGAGTTCCTCTTTATTAGCCCTCTCTTTGGTTTAGAACAGAACAGAAGGAACAGAGGATTCAGGTTAACTTTTGAAAATGTACATGAAGCTGATTTTTGGTGTAGTTTGTAGTTTGTAGGTTTTGCTGGACAAAGGAAAAGAGGATTTTATATCAATTTGTAAGATGAATGTGGTTGTGCGCATTGTACATTGTACATGAATATGTGTAGGTACTTGTGCGGTTCTAAGTGTGGGAAGAGGCAGCTGTTGTCCATTGTCTTCTGTATTAGGTTGAATGTTGAATGTTGAGTTTTAGCATTATTGTTGACATTGTGGGAGGAAGATCGGAACTAGGATCAGATTCAAGTAGATACGATACGATTTGTTCCAATTCAATATTCTACACTCTACGGGAAAGCCGTAATTCACCCAAAAAAAGCTCTCTTCATGAATTTTGTCTGTATATTATAACATATAACGTATTACAATGCCCATGTCTCTCTTTTTCTTTTCTGAACATTTAATTTCTAATTCCCAACAAATTGGATCGAAATCAAAATATAAGTTCAATACTTCACCTATTTTTTTATATAAAAAGTACGCCTGCACGTATAGTAGACCTAAAAGCTTAATTTTAATGATCATTTTCATCGTATTTATGGTAGTTTATAGTTGATTGAACTTACTTGTCAGCACTGAAAAACTGGAGAATCTCAACTCTCAAAAAGCTCGAGACTCGAGAATTCACATTTCAGTTCAGATTAAAGTGTCACTTTTCATGACATTGACAATTGGCCATTTTAAAAAAATGTACACTTGAAAAATTCAAATACTTAGTACCAGTTATCAATAAATTGTTGTCACCCAACGCATAACATGTTCAATATTCATAGAATCTCAAGTGTTCTGCATGAGGTGGACAATGGTTTAATGTTCAACAGTGACTTGACTTCTGTGAGTACTCTGTACAGTTTGAAACTCAACTTGAAAAACGAAAAACGAAACCAACTCTTTAGTCCTTTAGTCTGAGTTGCATCCAATATTCAACGATGTTTCTTTCTTTTCTTTTTGATTCCCTCGCAGTTTCATTTGAATGGCGAATGGAGTTGAATTTGGTTTGATTTGTTGTCCAGTGCTCAGTGTCCACTTTGATTTCACACATCTTGAGAGTACTTTTTACTATCGTATTTTTTACAAAATATTAAATTCCCATTACATTGAAAAGTCAACTGGTCCTTTAATTGAATATTTTTTAAATATCCCTTTTCATTTTCATTTGTCGTGATTACACCTTCCATTGATAAAAAATATTATGCATGTGGGATGTGGGAGAAGAGGTCACGCTGTGAGAAAATTTGCTACATGTACTTTTGGCTTTTGCCTAATTTAAAAAATAATAATAATACTCCTTGTGATATCTGATACTTTATCAATAACTGAACCATTTGAAAAGGTCATGAGGTCATGCACTTTTTTTAAATTGTCAAGAGTTCTCATTTAGTTGAATAATATATAATATGATTGAATTGGGATCGAATTTACAATCTACATATTACATATACGGTGATAAGGCAATGGCTAGTAAATACGAATGTCCTGTAGGGCGAGAGGAGTGGATATATAATCAGCTGACTCTCATTTCACTTGAATCTTGAATAGCATTAAGGATTGACTGAGCTTTGAAGCTGAAGCTTGAAGAGTGTGTGCAAATTTAGATATGTACAATGTACTTTTAACACACCTCTCTTTTTCACCATGTAATCATGAGTGCGAATTATTTAATAGTATCTACCTCTGGTACGATTTGCAGTGTCTGTAGGAAAATGGTTAAGTAATGGCTCATTTACTTGTAGTTCAATTCAATATTCAATGTACAAGTCCAGTAAACCAAAATCAAATCAAACCAATCCCGACCACATTGTTCACTAATCAAATCCACACAACTTTACAGATTGAGAAGTGAGGATAATAGATTGAGAGAATATAGACAGATAAAACGAGAGAGAGAAATAACTGGTGCATATTAGATATTAGCGTGTTAGCTTGTTAGTTGGAATGATACAAATTTGTATTTATTGGCTCAGAACTGTTTTGATAACTGTAGATTTTTTCGTCCTGGATATATATTTTTTTGTTTTTGACTATTCATTTCCATACATTTTTTTAATCATATGATGTATTATCTATAAAAGTATTTAGAAGTAAACTAAATGATCCATTCTCCATACTTCATGTAGATACATATAATGATGCACTATAAATGTGTGTGTATTTTCAATAAATGGTTTATCTTATCTTTTTGGGAGCTACACATATTATTGTATATTACGTAGTTGACCATTTTATCTAAGCCGTAAATATACAAATACACCATCCAATATTCAGCATTCAACATGGACATATGACATACACTTTCCACTAGCACTGTTATTAAAAATACCAACTTCTGTTTTCTATCTTCTGTCTTTTTTTGTAAATATGTGTGTTCAGAATAAATGATTATTGGTTCTTTATTTTCTATTATCTATTAGCAAAACTCACAGTCCAGTTCAAAACATTAGAGGAAAAAAAGGAATAATAGATATTCCTACAGGAGACATACATATCCGGAGTCTAGAATCTCTATAATTCCGAATTCAACCAATGTTTTCATTTGCTATTTTTTTGCACAATACTATAAGAAGCATCACACAAGAATTAAAATACAATTTAACGTGGAAAATAATACAAAATAGACAATACAAAGATTTTTTGATGCCTGCTTCTTTTATCTGTCATTTTGCGTTACATTGTATGACTTTTTAAATTGCTACTTCTTCTACCGCCGGTTGTTTCAAGTTTTAAGACTTAAGACTCAAGACTGACAATAACCTAAATTGAATACAGTAGAACGAAATGAAATGTAAGTGACAAAATAAAGAAGAGAAAAATGATGAGGAGGAAAAATATTCATCGGCATTTCTATTCCTTTTAGACATTTATATGGTTTTAGTTTCTGGCTTCTCTCTCTCTACTCCAAACACGATATATTTATACATTTCTCTGTTTATTCCCACATTTTGTATTGATATAAAAATACGATTGCGAATATGAATACGAATACGGAGATTTATATTGATATTGATATTTATATTTGTGTCTGTTTCATCGCTGTGAGGTTATGTATACCTAATACACAAAGCTTATTACGCTGAATATATACTCACAGACATGCCTTATGCCTTGATGCTGCCAGCTTTCCTTATATTTATTTATTCGTTCTTTTATTCATACTTACATATCAAATATGTATGTTGAATGTCAAATTTTCATTGGAACTACATATAGAAGCTGACTCTCTTCTTTTCCAGCTTGTGTTTTGAATATATGGAGTATGGAGTTTTGTGGAGATTAAACAGACAGTGAACACAGAGAAGTTTTTTCATGTTGAGGTAGAGTCTGTATTTGTGCTACAGTCAATAACAATAGTCAATAGTCAACAGGAGTCTTGTGGGTTGTCTGTGTACTGTGTATTGTGTATATATTACATATTGCACAATTGTATAATTGTTTGAATTTACTTCATAACACGCTATCATATAAAAATACTTTTTTTTTCATACGTAATTTTATTGTATGCATATTTTTGTATAGTTTATAGTTTATTGTCGTTTTCCTGGATGGTGATATTATGACTTGACTCGTATTCATATTTGTATTTGTATTAGTTTATTAGTGTTCCGTCTATGTTTGTTCTGTGTTTTTTTGCGTCTTTTGTGATGACATCGCCACTTTCATAATTACTGTGTCTAATTACAGTACTATTTTTTAAATCTGATGGGAACACTGGTGTATCTTTGTAGATACTAGACTTTACAGTGTTTGATGGGGTTGCTGGAAAAATGACTGTAAAACTAAAAACACGTGATCTATCGTGCAAATGTAATATAGAAATTTATAAAAGGCTTGTCTTGACATTTAAGGTTTGAGAGCAATAAACGAAAATTACATATATTGACTTGATATGTTTATATTCACTGGTTTAAAAATAATATACAAAGGAAGCATTGTGAATTGTTAATAATTGACAGAATAATTGTTATTTGCTAATAATATAGAATATATATACACAATAAAAGTTCAAATAAAAAAAAGACGGTATTTAGTATGTAGAATAATATAAAAAATAGGAAAAAAAAGGTATATAGTATATAGTATAAATGTAATACTCATATACGCATTTATAAATATTTGTGCATTTGTGTGATGAATGAGGAGAAATTATTTCTATTTTTTACTGTTATTTTCCTGTGTCAATATTCAATATCTACTATCCACACATATGTATGTATGTGTGTATGTATGTATGAATTCACTGTATAATATATGATGTGTGGGTAATACACGTATATACGGCGTGTAAGTACGAAACCGACTGTCTTTTTAGTCATAAGTCGTACTTTGCCATATTGAAAAGGTAATATGACATTGATGATGATATGACGTAGCAGTGTCTACATACATCATACATATTTGATGAATGTCATAGCCATACTCCATACTCGACGTAGTACGTAGAATGTAGACTGTACAATGAACATGTTGTTAAGTTAGGTCAGTACTAGCTGGAGGAAATACAGTAGAGCGAGCGCGAAAGAGGTTTTACCTAGAGAGAGAAAGCATTGGTTCTGTCTTCACTTGAATATACTTTGAATATAATAATATTGTGTTGTGAAAGTCAATTTATACTTTTACATAAAAGATGTAATATGTATGCATATTATTATTTATAGGTGTTTGATGATGTATGGTGATGATTCCTGTTTGATATTTGTATTTCCATTACTCCTTTGCTACCCAGGCCATGTCATGTATGTCTGAGTGGTTATTGATTGTTGTGTAAATAATGAGAATCCGGAATATGAGCATTGAGCATTGAACATTGAGCATGTACAATGTACAGTGTATAAAGACATTACCGTCGTTTCACTTTGATGTACACGTACCGTTTTTGCCGTGTGCGCATCAAAATTGGAATTCGTATTCCTATCTGAACCCGACTCCTCTGATACCGATTTCTTTCACGGAAAATATACCGAATATACCGAACCATGTACACTATGAGCTTGTACACTGTACACTGAGTAGTATATAGGATATAGGATAGACGTCACCTGGTTGAAGGACACATGCGGAGGAACTAATAATACGAATATAACTGTGTGTGTTTGTGAAAGAGTGTTTTGTGGTAGATCAGACATTTATGTAGCGGTGATATTTTGACCATTCATATGTATATAATATGTATGATGTATAATGTATATCCACCACCACCACTGACACCGTGTTCGTTATAAAAAATGTAATGTAACCTAAATGCCTCTCTTCACTCTTCACCATGTCCTTCCAAGTTCCAATCCAAACATTGGAAATTCCATCCAATGCACTATATAATACATAATACATAAAACATGCAATGACAAGGCCAAGTTTGTGTACACTGTACACTGCTCAGCGTTCAACAGTCCTGTACGTTTGATGTTGTACGTCTCATAGATTATTAGATATGTTCAATGTCCAATATCCAATATCCAATCACCAATGAGTTAACATGAGCATTGAGCATGGTGAAAAGCCGGCCGGGAATAAAGTTATTCTATTATTAATGTATTCATTATACACTATACACCTTCTTACTCACGTACATGTAGTCTATGATATGACATAAAATCGGTATGGATAATGGATATGGATAAACGTGATTAAGGAATATTTTGTTATTAAATATTAAACGTATCAAAACAGAAACAAAAGGTATTTCGTCAAGAGTCAAGAGTCAGGCGAATGTAGAATGTAGTGGTTGGTCAGTTTATGCATAATAAAAAATACATTTATAAAGTCTAGACTGTAGACTGTATGAGGCGCACATTCGGGCTTTTGCAAATACTTATATTACACATTATTTATTATTTATTCTGGATGAGTAATTAAAAAAAATCAGGAATCATTAACCTTTAATTCTTTATCATTATATAGATAGGAGATAGTAGATAGAAATAGAAATAGACTGTATGTGTAGATGTGGATAATGAGGAGTGTTAGTGAAAAGGTTAGAAAAAAAACACACATTTGGCATTTGGCATGAAAGCTTCTTCAGACTTGGTGTCTTCTTTTCTCCTTTAAATTCTAATTAGACGCGCAATATCATATCATTGAGATAAAAACACATGTAAAATGTAAAGGACGCTCAAGCAGTACGTTACACATTCCACATAGTTCATTTTTTGCATTCGAATCTAAAGAGTAACGGTTCTCATGGTCATTGTCATTGTCATTATGCTTGGAGCTTGGAGCTGATATACTTCTTTAAGTTGGTTGACAAGCACATGTTACGAAATTAACCGCTACAGCTACTATAGTAGATGCTTTCACTTATCACTTATCAATGCAATAACAATGTAGAGATAAAGGGAAAGGACAATCGCACTTGTACAATGTGTAAGATTCAAAATGATGTGGAAAGAAAAGTATATAACGATAATAATTATACAACTATTACTATAATTGTTTGATCCTCTTCTAATGGTTTGTTGTCCCTAGTGTACTTTTAAAGCTATAAAGTGATTTAGTTGCATTACAAATTATGAATATTCTGGAAGATGTCATTCTTTTTTTGTATACATTTTTTTATTATTTATTATTAATCGTGAATTGTGAGATGACAACCAGTCTGGAATTTGAGTTGTGATAGAAACACAGATTTTAATATGGCAGTCATTGAGCTCTCCTTCAATGACAATAATGAGTTTCATATGTACACACTTTATGTAATTTTACACAAATTATGTGGGTACATTCACTACTCAATGCTCACTACATTCCGTAGTATTGACTGTTGAGGATGATTTGTTATGTTCATGAGTCTATTCATTACTTTGAGTTTTCTTGCATATGTAATATGTAATGCCTGTAGAATGTAGAATGTACAGTAATCTACAGTACAGAGTGCAGAAATGTGGAGACTTATTATATGATGATAATTATCCTGTAGAGAGTACAGAGTGTAGTTTATGGTGTTTAGTCTTCATGCACCTCGTTTTCTCTCTCTCTCTCTTGAGACTGGATCGAGACATTAGACATTTACGTACCATATTTGACTTTGACGTTCCGGAAATTTTCCACTGTTCGCTGTTCGCTCCGTGTCTACTCCAATGATGTTTAATGTTTATGTCGTCGTCTTTGTCATTTGTCATCCTCCATCCTCCATACACATTTTATTATGCACAGAGTGCATAGTGCATACCTATATATTAATGTGCAATTGTACATTCACAGTACAGGATACATGAGTCGAATAAGTCTCAATTATCATCACACGATGTAAATAGTGCATAATATGTTACAGCTCGTATTTCAGATCGATATGTGTAATAATGTATGTGATTGTGTAGGTTGTAGGCTGGATATAGACAAGAATTGAAATTGGAATTGGAATTCCACCAATGTTGCGTACATTTACTTGAACTGTTGTTGCGGAATCATTTGCATTCAGTATTCAGTGTTCCGTCTTCTGTCCGCTTTATTTTGTTCAAATAATATAGAAACGTTTTTCCAATTGATTCCCTTCTCTCGTCTGTCTAATATCTAATAATATGGAAGCACAGTGTTTTTACAAGACGTAGGATATAATATATAATGTTTTATTTTACGCTCAAGTCCCTAGTCTCAACATGATGTATTTAGTATTTATATTGTGTCTACATTTCATGTTGTTGAAAGGTGAGTAGACTTTATCAGACTCTCTCCCTCTGCTCCTTTTTCCCTGTAGGAAAAGAAGAATAAAAAGGTGGAAATTAAAATAGGAGGAAAAGAAAAATATACAAGTAAAAAGTACACGAGTTTTATTTAGTTCCTTTTATAGTAAAATGAATCTGTACATTATTGCTTATTGCAGTATTGTTACAACATTTGGTACATTCTCAATGTCATATTGAATGCTATATTATTCATTTCTGAGCCAAAAGTCATGCCGTCGGCTTTCTAGTTCTAATCTTTTCTTTTGTAATAATTAAATAAACCGGAGGAAATTTAGTCAGAATAAAGTGACAAAATCCTGATAACTGATATTATGCCAACTATAACTATAAAGTACTAAGGATAATAAATATTAATGGAAATATCGGCTCATTGATAATAAGGAAAAAAAACTGTTGCATTCGTAACACTACACTCCCACACAAGTCAAGATACATAATACGTATTCTCTGTGTACATTGTACAGAATACGTCGTAAATTTAACAAGCTAATCTTTCCTGATGTGGAAAAACTCTTAATTTAAATTTAAAGGCTGTGATAGGGAAACTCGTAAAAGTCGTGTATTTTTATCAATCATGCATGTATATATTATAGATTATATATTATATAGTATTTACATTTTTCAACAGAAGTGTTCCAGTACTCGTCATTTTTAAAATCCGTGTAAACTATAATAATATATTTTATATTTCCTTACTTATCGCCATCATTTACTCTAGTATTTTTTTTGAATAGCTTTAAATGGAGAAAAGTTTGGGATATAATATAAAATATAATATATTTTCCACAACTTTGAATTTATTTATTATAAAAATTGCTCCTTTGGCAGTGGAAGGAAAAAATGTCAACAACCTACAGAATATGTGGTATCATGAACTTATGTGGAGTACATAATATTTTTGCATATTTGTATACACTCATTTTATTTACTTAAAATGGTGGTGATGATGATGATACAATTTTGTACTTGATTGACACGTTATGTATAATGTATAGTAAATAGTAATGTTATTACATGACTTGTGCATCATCCTCACATACAAAGTAGGCAGTGTCTTGAAAAAGCTAGATTCTAGAGTCTAGATTCTAGAGTAGTGCGTAATAGCTGGAGAAATAGGGCATAAATAAGAAGAGAGAGAGAGAGAGACAGATTCATCATCAAAGAGCCTTCATGTGATTGTAGAATGTAGATGGTAAATACTAAATACAGTGTAGAGTGTATAGTGTAGAATGTGGAGCAAAGACTTTGGACTCTATTCTGTATTCGTCACTCAAAATGTAATAGTCTGACTGAATGATTACATGGTATGCATTAGGGTATGAAGATGTGTGTAAGTGTAGTGTGTTTGAGAGAAGCTAGAAAGAGAGAGAGAGAGAGAGAAAGTTTGAGTAGTGAGTGAATATTAGCTGTGACTATATGAGCGCAAGACACATCAAAATCAGGATGATGTGATGCCAATGACAAATTCAGTTCTATCCTGTGCATATGCCCTATCCAACATCCAACATCCAGGATCCAGGTTGCATGTCAAATGTACAACGTTGTACGTTGTATAATGTCTATATTTTCAGTATGCGCTCTGTACCTTGTTCAACTAGTTGAACTAGGTAATTGAGATTTTGAACAGGATGTTAATCAATAATATTTCGGGTTTCGGCTTCGGTTTTTCCGACGACAACTTTTTACTCGTTCGGTAGCAACTCTTTTTATATATTTATCTACATTATACATTATATTATTATACATCCACTTTTTTGTACTTTACATTTCTCCTGTTATACTTATTCTTCTTCTTCCCGGCATCACCATCATCATCATCATCATCCGTTCCGAACCTCTTTCTTCTTCTTCTTCTTTTTCTTGTTCAATACATGACAGTCTATTATATGTTGTGTTGTGTTATATTATATTTTATATTATGTGCGTGTACCGAGAACCGAGTACGGAGACGCTCCGGGTAATTCTTATGTAGGTACTTTGAGAAGAGTTGGGTTTCTTTTACGTAGAAAAATGGAGGAAAGATGAGAAGGGGAAAGTACCATCATAATATCATCATCATATAATGTAAAAAGATTTAATATAATATACTACTTTCTACATAATACATAATAGCATGTAATATGTAATGTGGAATATGGACCTAATATAAAAAGTAAAAAAGTACAGTACATAATAAACTCCCGGTGAAAACTCAATATCGTCGTCATAGGAATACATTCATACCTATATAACCCAATATAAACTTGTATAAAAGTTGTACTTGTTACTTGTGTTGTGTATTGTGTATTTTGTATAGAGTGTAGAGTATAGAGTATGGAGTACGGAGAAAGTGACCTTGAGTTGTATAAGGATTTAGCCGACGAGTGAACGAACGAACGAATGTACGAATGAACAAGTTGAAAGAGCGACTTACGTCGACGAACACTGTACAGTATATCCTGTCCTTTCCCTACATGTATAAAGTATAAACACACATTTACGGTTGTTTATAGTGCTAGTTTCTAGTGCAGTGTAGTGTAGTGTGTGTAGTATTGCACAGAGAACGGGAAAGAGAGCTCCCGTGTAATATATTTTATGTTGGGTAGGGTCATTGATTTGCATTTGCATAGAATACCATAGACCATAGACTAGAGTCGTGTACACTGTACACTCTACAGTGTGCAGAGTACTGGGTGTACGGTGTACGGTGTTCGGCGTAAGACGATTCATGGTAGGCTGGAAAATGGTTGAAGGACAAAATATGATAGGTGGGTGAAACTACGTAGCTAGGCAGCTAGGTAGCGTATCTAGCTTTGGGAAAAGTTGGAGATGGAGAAAGTACACATTGCTCTATCTCATCATATGTAATGTAATATTTAATACCAATGCAATACAACATAAAACATAATACAGCATAGCACATGAGCGATAGTAACCAGTCACTCAAATAAAATACAGAGTTGAAACTCCTGAATCCTGATGAATATATTTCCCATATTATATTTGTATACAAAAAATAAAATGTATGAGGAATGAACAGACATTTTACTTTCACCAGTCTTTGTTTTACAGTTTTAAATCTCATAATATGGGCTAGATGGATAAAACTACTTTTCATATTTCACATTTCATGCGTCGAAGTCTATACTCTGTATTCTGTATGTAGAAACTGAATGTATAAAAAAATATACTTGTATATGTGTGTCTGTCATGTGTCATGTGAATGTATGATTTACCAGTTCCCCGGTTTCCCGGGTCTTCAAGTTCTGTTCAAGTCGGAAAACGGAAAAAGTGTACATTATGCAAGTATATATATCTGTAGTTTAAATTTTTCGAGGTCATTTCAACATTCAGCATAAGCTCCTCCATTTCCCATTCCACATAAATTTCCGTGTTTTAAATTGAATTAATTTGCCTTGATCGAATTTCTGACTACTTTTTTTCCATCCACTAATGTAAGTTATGAGTTATGACGAGTTGTATTGATTCCAATGTCCAAGGTCAGTCATCCACCATCTATATCTACTCTACTTTGAATATTGAGCATTAAAAGTAGACGTTGTATAATGTATAATGTGTGTACAAAGTATTATAATAATAAATGGAACATAAATATGATATAAATAATGTCCTATTTATTTAAATTGTCCCAAAAGTATTTATATTCTATGTATTGGTTTTGAATTTAGAATTTTGAATACTGATCAATCAACTGTAAATGTAGTTACGTTTTTTATTATTATTATTCTGTATAATCTACATTTTAAACCATGTAACGTATACGTACACTAAAAACTGATGACTGATGACGACTACAAACTACAGACATTGAACATTAAAAAGGACATTGAGATAATATATTTAGGTATAATAGCTATACAGATATACGTGGGATATGGCGAAATGTCATGTGTATTTGCACGCTCAATTTCGTACGTCACTGTCTAAACTATGTATACTCGTTGGTATTCAAATAGGATAGGAGTGTACGTAATACGTCCAATTGTACTTATAGTTGGACGTGGACTACACCGAGTTGACTTTGATATTTCGCTGTCTTTGCATGTAATATCTAATATCTAATGTGTAGAATGTAATGGAGTCAATACTCAAAGGGAAATGACATGTAAACCATGGCCTACCTTCAGTTTTCCCGTGTTGTGTTCAACATTCAATGGTTAATCGTGAAGCCGGTAGTCGGTCGTCGGAAATTCCACTTTATTCGCAATCTCCTTTCCTTTTCCCCCTTCTATATATCATTACACAATTACCATCATCATTATGTGGTCATCATCATTCATCATAGCGATAGTAATAATAATAATAATAATTGTAGTAAAGTATTCTGGTTCTGATTGGGATTATGATTATGGTTATAATGTGCTGAAATAGGAGTTGGGTTTAAACTTTATCCATGTATTTGAACCCGGCATGTCTGCCCCGAATATTATCTCCTTTTCCCTGTACATAATTGATTTCCTTCTCCTTCCCATTCCCAATTCCTATAGCCAGTTGAAGTGACATTCATAGTTCATAATTCCTCATTCATAATTCAAACATGCTTCATGTTTGATGTCTGATATTCGATTTTTGATACTCAGCAGAGTCAATAACCACTTTTTGTTGGTTGTTGGTATTTGGTATTTTATTGTTTTGTTTAAAATCGCAAGTCTGGACTCAAGAATCAAGGAACGACGTAGAATCCATTCATTATTCCTTACTGTAGGTTGTATTTTCCATTCTTGTAATGTGTAGTGTATAATGAATCAATCACTTTGCTTTTGTGGTGCGTTGTGTCTGTACATTTCTTTCAATTATTATTATTGCTAATAATATGATTCTTATTTTTTTACACATTCCTATTACTTATGATATATTACTTTTGATTATTGAGAAAACTATTGACTGAAATAGAAATGGAATGTGGGGCTATTTATCAAAATCCATACCACACTACACCGTAGAAAAAAATGTTAAAATATAATATGCATATTATACAAGTTATATAAGTGTAACATACTATTCATAAGTGGAAAAGTTTGACATTGAGCGGTTTTTTTATAGTCTGTGTTCCATCACAGAGAATGACAATGGCAAATAAGGAATAGGGTACATCAGTGAAAGGGTATAAAACTATAAACATTTGCTAATGGATGTAAAACTAATAAAATGTAAACAATTGACAATGGAACATTGACAGTACAATGTGAGATAGGATATGGAAAATGGCTAATGGTTATGCATTCATATTATTATGTATTATGTATTTATTACCTTTTCCTCGGCATTTTTCACAGTACAGTATTACTAGGTATCAACTATCAACAAATTGACTATCGACATTATCCTTGGTCCTTGGTGTACAGTGCTGAATCTCCTGACAGTCCTAGGACAATATTCAAAAAGTTGTCTAGATACTAGAGACTACTACTACGCTGTACGCTGTACTACTACATTGACTAGTTTTCATGTTTCAACTATTATTAACCATTAAATTTGCAATTTGGAGTTTAGAGTTTAGGCAATTTCAGACTTTGGTATTCATTATCTAGTTTAAAATGTATGTTAGAAGTTGTACATACAATAGATAATATGTAGAGTATATAAATTCATGTCCCAGGATTATTATTATTATTTTGCTATGGATTCCAAGTAGATTCACAATGTAATTCTAAATTCTATGCTAAACATAAACATGACATGTTTTTTCGGACGTAATGAGATAGATTTTACTTTGAGTTTTGAGTTTACTTTTAGCTCCTAGCAAACAAAAAAAAAACTTTTTTCGCTAGGCAGAGTGCAGAGTGGAAAATAATTGATGGGAAAGTAAGGACCAAGGACACTGTGTAAACTACATACTACACAGACGTACACGTATCAATATTACGGGCTTTTATACAATCAAATCAAATTAATGAGGATTTTACGCAAGATCCTCCTCTAAAAAGTTTGATAAATAAATGAATAGGTGAATGAGTATATAGTATAATATTCTCCATACTATATACTATATATAGATTATAGATGTATCATGTATGTGAGGACTAACAATTAACAGTTATTAGTCAACTACCCGGATCCGGATTAAAATCCGAATCCGAATACAAATTCATCCAAATTTTAGATCAGGTAGCTACTAAATTATTATCAACTTGTATATAAAACTCCTGTATTTCCATGCGCATACTGGATACGCTTTAAAAAGCTTACGTAAATTCTGAAATGTGTTGTAAGTAGCCATAATAGCTACAGGTTGTATGTGAATTTGAATTTCAATCTGGGAAATCTGGGTGCAAGTAGGAATGTAGGAGAGACAAGGACAGACATAGAGAGAGAGAGAGAGAGAACCATAGAGGAATGAAAGAGAAAGTAGACATAATATGATATATAATATGTAACGACGTAGAAGTCAGAGTGAAGAATCACACACATATTACATATTGTTTATTACTTATTACACATATATGTACGATGTACGAAGGGGAAAAAGAGTATACATGAAATACAGGATGTTGATAGTTGATAGGTTTTACCTGTTATACCTAAAAGACTCAGATTCAAACTCAGACTCTGTCTCCGTCTCAGACACTCAATCACAAACAAGTACACAGTATACAGTTTCCTTTCATCATGTAGAATGCAGACTGTAGAATGTAGAGAGAGGCGTGGACGCAATCGCAATCAAATTTCGGATCATAAATGAACTTTTCACTTTCAACGTGTAATATAGGAGGAAGAAAGAAAGAAAGAGAAGGAGATTTTCTCATGTCATCAGCGTGTGCGTTACAGTGTACTCTATGCTCTATACTCTGTACTGTATACAATGTACAAGTCAATGTAAATGAAAATATCTGTGTGTATTGTATTACCGTTTTAGGTGTGTTTTCTAATATGTCAGGAAACTCTCTCTCTCTCTCTCCTTCTTTCTGTCTAGCTTTTTGTCCTTCGCGCTCTCTCTCTTTCTCTCTGTAGTCTGTAGTCTTTGTTCAAGTACTTCGTTTTGAGGAAAGACGTAAATAACGTGTAATACCTATACCTTGATTCTCGATGCATAATGTATAATTAATACAATATTTATGGGGAAAGTGAGAGGATTTAATATGAGAAACTCCTGTATATTCTATATCGAAATAAAGCAGACAGAGTATGTCTAGAGTCTAGAGTTTCCTATACCTATTTTTTCTCCACTGTACTATACTCGATATACTTTTCACTCTTACTCTTTATTCATCATTAGTTTTTTTTTGGATTTTGAGAATTTTGAGAATTTTTATAATTTGCCATGTTGCTAACAAAAGTAACAAGTGAAACGCAATATATAACAAATAGAGACAAAAAGAGTAGAGTGAGAAAGCCAAGGAGAAGAAGAAGAGAGGAGAGAGATGAAAGAGAAAACTATCTAGAAAAAGTTGAAAACATGTATGTACGTTGTACGTTGTACGTATAATTTCCATTTTCTAAAGGTTTTATACATTATATAGGTTCCATCATGTTCTAGCTTCTAGACTCTAGACTACATAATATTACATGCCGTGAACAGTGTACATTTATTGCAAGTGTGAGCATGTGAAGATTGAGGATTGAGCATGGGCAACAGATTTTTAGCCTTACGTAAAAACGTAATCGCTTGTCGCTTTCCCCAGGAGATTCGTGTAATTAGAAGGAACAAAGTGGCATGGCCATGGCCATGATACAGCCATCATTATTATATTATATGAGCATGATCACACGATCAAGAGTGTTTAAAATTTGGTTGAGTAATTCGGGAAATTTGAAGCCAGCCTCCACTCTAAATGTATAATGTATTATACAGTTTAATCTCTGTGCAAACAATGTACAAACGGTGTGACTTTGCTCCAATTTTCCCTATGAATGAAATCCTAACTCCAAAATCCAAAATACACAACTTTGTACTTTTAAAAAAAAACATGGATTTTATACTAGATAACTTTTTTTACCTCCATGTTTATACACAAATATCTAAATATCTATTTCAACTATACATATAGTATGTAGGCATGATAGAGGGAAAACTAAATAAATTGAAATTTGAAAAATGAAAACTTTCAATTTGCAATTCATCATGTAGAGGAAAATAATATTGTGTAATATTTAATGATGGAGAATTCCTAGAATTCAAATGAAAGGCTTTTCCGAGAAATGAGAAGAATGTAACATGTACAATGTACAATGTACAATGCAGAGTATGGAGTATGGAGTATGGACAGAAGAGATGGCAATAGATAGACAGAGAAAGTTGAAGGTTTTACCCAAAGCAAAGCAAAGCAAAGGAAAGCAAGGCATAACATGGATAGAATAGCATGTCATGTTTTTTGCCTCGTGTTTTTCTTGGTTCGCTCTCATGATTTTGATTTTATGGGTGTTGGTTTGGCCCTCATCGTTGACTAATCATAGGAGGAAGGAAGAAGAAGAAGAAGAAGACGAGAAGGAGAAGAAGAATGGAGAAAGGAATGTAGTGCTGGATATGATGTAGAATATAGAATATGCAGTACATACATAATAATAATAATACATTCTAAGTTGTACATTGTACCGTCGAGTCGATCCTTATTCATTCATTCCTTCGAGTTAGATGTTAGATGAGAAAGCGGAGAAGGGAGAAGAGAATGGGAGAAAGCGAACCAGAGTTTCCTTTCCTTCACAATGTGATGTGCGACGTGCGGGAGAGGAAGGACGAAGAGAAGAATAAAATCTGAAAAGTATTTTCTCCGTATGTATACAATGTACAATATACACGTTTATACTTGTGTAATGTCATGTTCTCTCCTATTTTGTTCTGTTCTATTCTGTTCTGTTATGGTTTGGTTTGGTTTGGTATGTTCTGCTGTGTTCTGTATGTGGACTTGAGACTCGAGACTGGAGATTCGAGTGGAGTATGATCTGTATGATTGATGAGGAACATGTTTTCCTCAAATCTGAATCTCTCCTCCATCTCTCAAAAAGGAGAGAGAGGTTCGGATTTTTATTTTTTGTACATTAAATTCATTTGTCATGATATGTTTTCATAGTTTGTCCATTTACCCAGCCACGTTCCCCTTTTCACAATCAGACCGAGATTCATTCTCATTTCAGATGTATCTCAATTCTACATGTAGATGTGTGTGTATATTGTATACTGTACATTTTGTACATGTGTTCTCTTCGTCTGTTATCCAGTGCAAGTGTATGCCTTTATGTATCACACTCCCTGTCTCGTCTTTAGCCTTAGTTTTGGATTTGGTTTTGGTTTTGGTTTTGGTTTCAGCTTTGACTGCTCCTTTGGTCCTGATTAGATGACATGTTTACATCTTTACATCGTGTTCCTCTCCATTCTCCATGCAAAAAGAAAAGTGTGCCTCTTGTCTGTCTTGACTGTCTGACTTTCTCCATTTATGTCTTGTCTGCTCCTCACTCACTCTTTCACTCACTCACTCACTCACTCTATCCTTCCTTCTACAGACTTTTACCATTTCTTTTACCCTTCGTCTGGGACTCTTCTTCCTCGCGCCGTCCAGGAAAGATGGAAAAAAGTATTTGGCATGTGGTATCATGTGATTTTTAAAATTCCAGAATTCCTGGAATTCTGTTGAATGAGGGTTGATGATTCTATAAACTTTCTTTTATCTATTCTTTCTTTTCTTTTTTTCCTTCTTCAGTCGTCATTCATTCATACCTTCATATCTCAAACTGGGTACGCCATGTACAGTGTACACGTGTTCAGCCTATAATATACAATAATACAAATCGGAACACTCTTAGATAGCTCAATATTCAATATTAACCAAGTAGAAAAATACAGACCATCTCTTCGTTGGTAATACATACCTCATAATATAATTTTTATCCTAGATTTATTTACAATTTACCAGCTGGTTTTAAGTTGTAGATTGTAACTTTTTACCGAAGTTGACATTTTAATATTTTTCCCCCATCATGTATGGAAATTGGAAATCTCTAGCTTTTACACAGTTTTTAAAAGGCTAAAGCAAGATAAAGTTATAGACAAAGAAGAACGCGTGGGGGAAAATAATGTGGTAAAAGAAGTGGAAAATTATGACCGATGAATTGTAATAATGAATAATGAATTTTTTGGGTCGAGGATCAAAGAACTTTCTCCCATTTACAGAGTACAAGGTACAAGTTTTCATGCTTGTGTATTGTATGTGCATCTCAGATGTGAGATTTGAGGAGCTCAAAACGGTAGACCATAGACCATAGACAATGGAGTGTCGATGGAAGCGAGAGATGAGGTTTCTCTACATACTTAATACTTAGGATGGTCTATGTAAAGAAAGAAAATGGGGCACACTTTCCACCTCGTTGCCCGCTCCTGTTATGTGATGACATGATACTGTCTGACTTGGAAATTTCATCGTTCATCTCAAACCTCAAATCCAAAGAGAGAGAGAGCCTTGACTGGGCTTGACTACGATTTGACAATGAATCACAATTAGAAGGCGATTAAGAAGCAAAGATTAATCATGAGGTTTTGAGCAGATGAGGTTTTGGGCTTTAGCTTTGGTTTTGACTTTATACTTTATACACAACATTATTTATTGATTATCTCATTAGGCTCTGACTTTTGACTTTGTTAATCACTAATAGTTTGTTAAGATTTTACAGTTTACAGTTTACAATGTACCCTGGGAAATGTAAATGTTCTGTGTTTGCAGGAGGTAGTAGGTAGATGGAATGATTATCAGGCTGATAGAAGAGGGAGAAACATAGCGCATAGCTTAAGTAATAATAATGATAATGATAAAGACTCGTCACATGGATAGCGGGTAAATCAATCGGTTGCAAAAGACAAAAGGGGAGAATCAGTCTGTGACAATCTGCATCTCTCTGTTTTCCCCCTCTCTATAAATTTAAAAGAATGTGGAAAACATGTCATGTGATGCTCCAGTTGTATCCTCGGTTGTCTATTGTACAATGTAGATGAAGATTTTAGCATATTGGTATTTAATGATCATGTTTTGGTTTTTGAGGGGTGTTTCTAGACAATAAACAATGTGTATTGAGTATTGAACATTGAGCATATGCATAGTAGTTGACTTTACTCAATGCCTTCTGTTGTCAGTTGTCAGGAGCTGGGGGAAGGAAGAATAAGATGATGATGACATAAAATGATTTCATCATGTTATGAATAAAATTATCATTAATTACATGTTGATTCTCTCCAGCACCACGTTATCCATTATTTTAGACTAGATTATTATTCTCATGTACCTCATGACTGAGGAGTGTACTGTGTACTGTGTACATTTTCATTTTGTACATGTGTTTTATTTTGACGCGGAGAAATTCCGAGGAACATGAGAATGAAAATGATAATAATGATGATGATAGTTTTTTCATAATATAGAATGTCTTCAGTCTAGCGCATATCTGCATACAATAAAAAGATGATAGTAAATATTCTGTATCCTCTTATGTCTCATTTGTATAACTTATGTATGGATTTTTAAATAATTTCTTTCTTCTATTTTTTTTACAGAATTCTATCCGTCATAATCTGTCCTTGCACAATCGGTTCATGTAAGTTTTATATCCAAAATAATCATTATAATTTTATATTATATTATATGTTTTGGAATTTATTGGAAACTGGAAGATGCAAGTTCTCAATTTTTTGTATCTCCTTTACTTTTTACTTTGTCAAATGTCAAATGTGAACGGTGATTTAATTGTGTAAATTTGTTCATGTTTTTCCAGGCGAGTTCAGAATGAGGGTACAGGGAAATCTAGTTGGTGGGTATTGAATCCAGAGGCAAAGCCGGGGAAAGCAGCTAGACGACGTGCAACCTCTATGGAGACGAGTAAATTTGAAAAGAAGCGTGGGAGGATACGGAAAAAGTTGGAGAATCTACGCAATGGTGTCATTGATAGTCCAGGCTCTAGTTTATCAGAGGGGCTTGATATATTCCCAGGACCTGGATCCGTTGTAGACGAGGTAAAGAACTAAATAAATAACTTGTTATTTCACATTTTTTTTAGATCCCTATTAAGAATTAAGAGTACCGAGTACCGAGAGGGAAAGTTCTTATATTTACACTGTATATATTACATTTTACAAAATTACACATTACACATTCTGTGAAAACAAAAATGAAAATATCCATATGATTCAAGATTAGAGATTCGAAATTTCGTCCTTGCCATTTGCCATTGTCTTGTAAATTTATCATTTATCATTGTACTGAAAACTCAAGCATGTACACATGTACCTGTAAATTACAAAGTTTTTCTCTTACTGATGATATTTACATTTTTACTTTTATTATGATGCTGCCTTGTTCATTACAAGTTAGTATAGACATGATAGACGTGATGCTATTTTTCAATGGCTATTTTTATCTTGTGTTATTATTTTTTTTCTTCGTGCTTTTTTCCTCATTGTTTGTGTTGTCTAAAGGCTAAAAAACATGCATAATGTATGTATAATGTATACTCCTGTCCTGCACTACCAACTTTAGACTTCAAACTCCTGTGCAATCGTATTGTTTGTGCATATTATATTATTCTCTTTTTTCTTCTATAAGTATGAAGTGTATTACTGTGTGTTTACTATTTACTGTTTACATTTTTTGCTACACTTTTTTTTCCTGGTACATAATAATATATCCATGCATGAGTGAATGAATGAATGAATGAAAGGAGTAGATGTATCTGTATATCTGGAGACTGGAGATACAATGCACAGTGGAAGAGAAAACATAAACAAGGAGAAAAGGGGGGAAAGGAGAAAGAAATAAAGAGTGAGAGTGAGAGTGAGAGAGAGTCAGGAACCACAGTAACATTTTTACAGTACGTCAAACGGCATCAAACTCTCAAGGATCTTTCTTTCTTTCTTTTTTTTTCATTCTTCTTTTCTTCTCAATTTTTTTCTTCGTTCAGTTGCTCGCATCTCAAAATATCATGTTAGTAATGTGTATAGACTTGATCTGTTGTCTTTAGTGTGTAAGAGTCTGTATTCTATATTTTGTATACCTTCTATTTCTTATGACATTAATAATAATAATAACAATTATTGCCGTTTTATTGGTAAATAATGTACAGACAGGATTTGTTTAGTGATTTTTATCAGTAAACCGTAAACAATAAACTGTGTACTAGTGTATTTTATATTATTGTATAATATGTGGAAATGTGTGTATGTGCGTTTGTTGTATACTTTTGGGTACAAAGTACAAAACGATGTGTATATTTGAAATTTGTGTGTACAAATTACCAGTACAAGTAAATATTATACAATTCTGTGATATGTAGTCGATATGTAGTAAACACGCATATTGTTTATTGTGTATTTAGTATTTATGATGACTATTATGTTGGATACTCCATCCTCCATACATATGGCTTGTGGCATGTGGAATTTTCCTGAGATCCGAAATCTCGGAATCCGCATTCGGCACTTGTCTTTCTCCATACAATTCCGGGTTATTTACTTGACATTGACAACATCTTGTTGTGTCTCTGTTTGTCTGTGTTGATGGTTCTTAGTTCTTAGTTCTCAGACTTCAAGCGTCAGGTGTCAGACATTAGACATTATAGTTTTTTCATGCTGTCTCCATACGGTTCTCTCACTTTTACAGAACAGACGAGACCAAATAAAAGTTATTCATTTCTTGTATAATGTGTAATTTGTAATTTTGTAATCATTTGTTTGTAAAAAGTGTGTGTGTATATAAAATATAAAAATTCTATGAGACGTGAGAGTTTGACCAAATTCATTTATTGATTGTAACTTGCTTTTGTAAATTTGTAGTTTGGAGCTGGTGCAAATTATCTCGGATCCTCGTCCAATTTGTCCCCCGATTTCCGTCCAAGGGCCAGTTCAAACGCCAGTTCATGTGGACGTCTCAGTCCTATTCTTCGAGAAAACGTTGATCTCCATGACAATCAAGTACCTCCCAGTTTAGTAAGTACCCGGAAGCAGCATCATTCATCTTTCATATGAAATTGATGTAGATGTGTCTAAAATATTTGTGCAATGTTCATTGTTCATTGTACATACAGCATCTATGCATAAAATGCAATATTCAATATCATGGATTATAATTTTCACGGTATTTTTCTATTAAAGGATTCTCCTTGGGGTGGAAATGACTATTATACAACCAGTCATTATGAAAGGTTAGTGTTATAGTTTTCTCCATAGATTCAGAATTTAAAAGGCTTTTATAAATTATAAAAATAAGCATTGTGTATAAATTAAATTTACATTGGATTAAGGAATAATATTTTTTGTATGTCCTTGTAATAGATACATTGCAGAGGAGGCACTAGCTGGAACCCTCGCGTCCAACATGAAGTTGGGAGACACATTAAATAGCCCAGAGTTCAATTTTCATCATAGTCCAGGAGGAACAACAGAGCCGGTAGGAATTACCTTTTTTATTTATACCGCATTTAGTTACTTACTTTTTTGAAATACACAAAAAAATATCAATATATCAAATTGTTCAAGTTGTGTTGATTTCTAATTGTGAATGTTTTGTGAATGGATTTTTGTTTCAACATTTAGACATATAACGCAGCAGCACCTCAACAACAACCATTTCGAAGAGGAACCCTGGGTGTAAGTTTTCTTACATGCTAATTATGTATATTCTTCATCAGAGCTTGAGTTTTCTTCATTATTGAATTTATCATGATTATTTAGACTGTGTTGACTAAAACGCAAAATAATGGTTTGTATTTTATATTACAGGAAAATGATTTCTCACAGTTCACTGCGTACAACCCACAAAATGGAACAGCAACAACCACAGCAGCAACTGGAAATCGCGGACAACTGCCCACAAACCATGTTGTTGTGGAATCGACAAAAGCAGATCTTGATTTCATCGAGCAGTTAGATCCGACGTATGCTACAATAGACAATTTACTATTTACTATACCATATTTTTCAAATAACAAAAACTTGTTTCTTTTTGTACACAACAACCAGTATTACGGATCCACATGTTGTGCCATTCTTGATTCAAAAGACATTTTCATTGTATTTAATCTCTGGTTTCCCCTATTTCAGTTTTGACTGTAATGTTGAAGAAGTTCTACAAAATGAACTTAGCCTTGGATCCGACATTGACTTCAATTTTGGATCTGTTGGTGCTCATCATGTTCTCGCACACGCGTCATTACAACAACAACATCAAGGTAAGGAGTTTTTAACTAAAAGTTTTACATTTTCAAGTTCTTTAAATTAGACGAACTTTAAATTACGTGATGTGTGATATGATAATGAGATGAGGAAGTTTAGATTTTAGATGATTATTCTACAAATAAAATTTCCACTTTGTATTAGCAATCATGTAATTTAACATTTAAATTTTTATTTTCAAGTTTTAAAGTAACCGTTACTAAAAAATTATAAAATGATACTGCTTACTGATGATTGTGCGTTGTGCGTAAACTTGTTCATTTTACATTTTACAATCTAGATACTAGATAAACTTATCATTTTTACAATGAAATGAAATAAAATGCTCTAAATTTTTCGCACACCAGCCGCCATAAAACAAAGTAAACTAATTTCAAGTAGATTATTTAGTTATTATTTGCTTATTTGTTAAATGCAAAGGATATGGAGGTGTTGAGTAAATAGTGTTCATTTAACCATCTTTTTTCTTCTCGTTAATTTTATCACTCATGTCTTAACTCTTTGTACGGTGAATGTGTGTGTAGTGTGTAAGCTTCAAATGAAGGTTGGATTTTGATGCTACTGTATACGCATTTGATAACAATGCGTAATACATGTACATGTATTGTGTGTGTGTACTACTGCTGAAGCAGAACGAGAAAGAAAGAAAAGAAACCAAGCGTCAACAGTTTAACTTGTTCTAACAACTTATTAGAGAATATAATATATTATATTATATTATATATAGTATAGAGATGGAGAAAAAAGAGCAATGAGCTTTCAGTTCCCATTCTACATTCTACATGGGTTTTGATGAGTTTATAGGAAAAGATTAGAATTTATGATACATACAAAATGTGAGATGATTTCCGTTGTAGTTGATAGTTTTAGTTGAAATTAATACACATTACGCATCAAAACACGCATATTCACTTAAACCAGGGAGTAAAATACAAAATACCTAAAACCTTAAACAAACAATGTTAAGAGTTTGGAGTACTTCCTTAATATCACAAACACTCAATTTTCACCAATTTTTTACCATTATTTTGGTAACTTATAACGTTATGAAAACGTTAAATTTGGTTATAGAAACGTTATTTTTACGGAAAGTTTTGGTCAAAATGTCCCAGCAAATTTCCGTGAAAAAAACGAGTTCAAAACACCAAAATGTAGGTAATCGATTGCGATTTTTTCACGGCTTTGGTACCTCTAGTGAGGACGCTTTTCTTGTATTGTTCGTATGGTCGTCACCAGAGTAAAAACCGAGATCAGAGAAAATTCCGGAACCAGAAAACAGATGACCTAAAAAAACATTTTGCATGTACATAAATAAAAA
>JABASP010000704.1:0-43173 GCA_019776565.1 Sminthurinus signatus
CTATGTAGAAAAAACAAAACATATTTCATATTTATGTATATACATGATACATGACATACATTATACATTTTTTAAATATATAAAGTATAAATAAAAAATAAAGGTGAATAATTATGAAATACAATATAATTTTACTCACCCTTCAGCATCATTCGGTCTGAGAGGAACTCGATTTTCTCCAGTCTCTACAGCTGATGCTAAATATGAGGGAAGAACGACACTTCCATCAATTTGAGTCCATGAAAGCTGATCCCTGAAAACACTGAGTAGAGTCTGCATTCGTTTTGGATTACACAAATCTCGTACATTTAAATTGTCAATTTTCAACTCGACAACAAATTCCAAAGGATCCTTCTTTAAAATATCAATGGAGATGACAAGATGACGGACATCATAATTATCATAATGATTCCAAGCTATTACGTCCAGATTCATTTGACTGACCCTTTTCGGGGGTACACCGTAGATATATCCGATTGAATTGAAACCTTCGTATGTATAGTGAAGCCTTCAAATAAAAAATAAATGAAAAGTCAAGTATTAGTTATTTAATCTTAGCATAATCCATCATATATAGAAGAATAAATTTAATTTTAGATATAAAAGATAAAACATACCATTCTGGTAAATCCGGAGTTTGCGAAATTCGAGCAGTGTATTCAATTTCATTGACGGAACCTGTATAAAATACGTTGTACAAAATGTTTTATACTCTTTTTCCTTTCCACCGTTTAATTGAATCATAAAAAATATAATATATTATACACAAATGTACAACATACAACATTGCAACATACATAATCAATGATACATGGTAAATAAATGTATTATACCTGGAGTTTTATCCCAGTTGAAAAGAGAAGGAGTCACAGGAATTATAGTCAATTCGGAGGAATTGACAATAATTTTCTGTGCAAACGTTTCTAGAGAATATACAATACTAAACTTGGATAACAGTATAAGAAAATTCAAAGATGTGACTGCAACTATACTCTCAAGAGATTTCATTTTAAACATTTATTTATTGATGAATTGCCTAATAATTCTAAAGAGCTAATTAAATTTGTACCCCTTCTTGAAAAATGATCAATTCAAACAATAACTATTATACTGCTAAATTTACACCAATTTGAGCCATTTCTTTTCTGTTATTCTAAAGACAAAGGATATGTATAGATTTATAATGTAGACGTTAATTTATTTCTCACACTACAAATATATGTATATGAAAAAATCTTATAATTGTCAATTATTTTTCCCTGAAAAATCCGAAATACAGTTTACATTGTGACTTCGCGCTGTTGTTATTGCATTACATTACATTGATTTTTTTTAACCCAACTCCCATGCACCCGGGTATCATCGGAGGAAACCGACGACCAAAGAGAGGGGAGCTAAGGCATGTGTGTATACACTTATAGTATGCAGTACTAGTAGTATGTGTGCACAGTACACACACTATAGACCAAAATACGGTTTCATGTATGCTACACTGTGCTTGCTCATAATAATATAATACTTAAACATACCTGATAATGTATTCTTATAAATAAGTATGTACTTTTTTTGGGTGCATGTCTTTGTTTTCCGATTTGCACGTTAAACTTTAAAACTTGATATAATATATTATTTTGAAGGGAAATTATTATTAATTTAATAACATATTTTATATTTTATTGGGCTGTAAAAATAGCATCATATGTTTTAATTATAACAATTTATTATTATTATTGTAAATTGATATAAAAAAAAATAAAAAATAGTAGATGGACGGACCTTTTCGTTGTTCATTGTTCATATGTTACATATTATATATGCATGTAATAATTATTATTGGTAAAGCTTGCATATTTTATATTCTTATAAAAGGACGGAACAGAGTCTCAATAATAATTGTATTCAGTCTAAAAAGTACTCATTAAATAGATTTATAAAATACTAGTTATTAGTTATTTTTACTATGTTATCATTCTTACAACTATATAATAAAATATACTAAAATGTAACAACGTTTGCTTGTATTTGTGTATGTTCATATTGTGATACAATATCAATGTGCAATGATAAAATAAGAGAGATGGAGAGAAAGAAAAAAAGTAATATAAAATGATACGAATGAATAAAAAAAAATTCACCTCTGGGTTTTTCTTCATTATTCATTCATTCATTGACAAGTCCAGAACTTTGAGATAGAATTGAATCAATACCAATAGCATTAAATGTTGAACTATCATAAACTTCACTTGTAGTTGTTGTTGTTGGACATTCAATTCGTTGATGAATTCCAGGTGAGATATTGTAGTATGGATATGTTGCTCCACTCAAACTAACTTCTCCAGGACTTTTCTCTTCATTGAAATTCAATATTAATTCTCCATCCGAAATAAGTTCAAGAATTGATGTTAAGGAGGAATCTGAGAATTCGGATGTTTCAAAATCAATACCATCTTTATTCTTTTGTTTTTTATTATTCTTTATTAATCCTCTCCTTTTAATATCATCTTGTGATTGACTCTGACTTATGATTTCCTCTAACATTTCTTTTTCTTTTGTATAATCATAGAATAAGTCATCGTTATCTCCTTCTTCTTTATTATTATTTATTATAGTTGTACTACTACATGGAATTTCATCTGTAGCTTGATGATGAATTAGTTGTTTATTAGGTTGTAGAATTGTACTGGATATTGGTTCTTTTTTAGTTTTTAAATTCAAATCAATTTTTATAATATCTTTAACTATTTTCATAGCCTTTTTTCCTTCGTCTCTTTTTTCTTGTGATGAACTAGCTACAATTTGTTGTTGATGGTGATTTTGTGGAATTGAGACAATATTATTGTTGTCTTTTTCTCCAGCTCGACTATGTTCAGATATTGTAGGTGTAGTTAATTCTGGTGTTGGTATATTTGTTATACATTCTTCAATTATATCATGAATTATACGATGAGGCTTGTTGTTGTTGTCATCATCATCATCAATCACATCTTTTTCTCTGACTAAAGGTTCACTAGATACAACAAAATCTTCTAATTCACTACAATCACACTCGGTCATGTCAAGTGGTTGTTTTAGTTTCATTCTTTCTTGTTGTTTATTTTGTACTGAGAATTCAAGGCACTGGATTTGATGTACTAGAGATTCCATTTTAGATAAAGTAGGCGTTTTGACTGGAGATAAACTACTACTACTACTACTAGTACGTTTATTACCATTTGTAAAATTTATTTTATTATTTGTTTTGGTTTTAGATTTTTTTGTTTCAATTTGATCTTGAGATAAAATTTTATAAAATTTTCCTCGTTCAATTGGAGGAGTTAAATCTGGTGTAGGAATTTCAAATGAAATTTTATCTTCATCTTTTGATTCTACATCTTTGAAAACATTTACATTTATACTTGCATCTTTATACTTTGGATATTCTGAAGTAAAGGTATATTTTGATTTCATTTCTTCATTTATATCAGTCTTCCTAGTTTGTACTTTAATTTTTTCTTGTTTTGTAATTCCAGTATATCGTTGATGAGGATCCATACTAATTACTTTGTCATTCCTTCCATTAATAGTAGTAGTGGTGGTGGTTGTAGTCTTTGGATACTTGAATTTATTATCCTGTTCTTCTTCCATTATTTTTTTAACTTCAGCATGGATTAACTCATGGGCAATTTTTTGAAGTAAATCTGGATTTTCTTTAACAGCCAATTCAAATGCTTTATTGTACTTTTCAAAACTATCCAGTAATTGTGAATGAAGAGGAGGAGGAGGAGGTTGTGATAATAATAATGTTGATGTTGTTGTTTTACGAGGACTAGGAGTTTGACTTTTTCTAAATTTCCCATCTTTTTCATATTTAGATGCCAGAAGTTTTGCAAGTAAAAGTTGTTCACATCTATACGAAATTGAAGAGTAATTGTAATTATAATTATTTATATACATAAATTATTAGGAATTCATACATCATTTCAATAATAATAATTATTATTGTAAATTGTAAATAAAGAAATATGTAAATCAAACATGTAAAATAGTAAAATTCATTTCATATAAACCTATTTACCTATCAACAGAAGCATTAGTTAAATATTCTTCCTGTTCATCCTTTGTTTGAGACTGACTTTGTTGAAGAGACTGTGATTTTATATTTATGACACGACCAGGTTTGACATTTGAAATTGTATTAAAATTATAATAATTATTATTATACCCTGATGGAATTGAAACAAGAAGCTCGTTTTTTTCTTCTTCTTCTTCTTCTTTGTCTTCTTCATCACCAAGACTAGTTAAAGTAAAGAGAGAACTAAAACTTTCTGTATTTTCATTTTCAATACCTTCTAAAATATCAGATAATTCACTACTATTTAAATCTCTCTCCAATGGATTATTGTTGTTGTTATTATTGTTATACACATCATTTGGTTGTTGTTGTTGTTGCTGTTGGTCAATATTTTGTTCACTCTCATTTTGATTTTGGTTATTATTATTAATATTAGGTGGTTGAAGATAATGACCAAATCTTACTTCAACTAGTTTTTTTAAAGCTGAAAGTGTAAAATTATTATTATTATTATTACTAGACATTCCACCTACTACTGTATCACTTTGACTTTGTATTCTTTCATGAGGACGATGATGATGATCATAACTATTACTAATGTGAGTTTTATTAGTACTAATTTCATATCCATTTTTATCAAGAAATTTTACAGTAGGTGAAGGAGTTTTTAATTTATTTATTAAATTATTTCCTGTTTGATTTCTTTTTTTCTTGACTAGAATTGGAACTGGTTTGAGAAATCCAACAGATTTTGATGCTTGTACATTATGTCTTTCTGAAACAGGTTTAAATCTTGGTGTAGTTGGTGGTGTTGAAAAGGCAATACTAGTATTAGGTATAGTTTTTGTAGGGGAAGAAACTATTCGTTTTCTTGGAATGGAAGAAGTAGCAATATTAGTACTAGTAGAAGAAGAAAGAAGATTTGGTAATTTTACATTATGTGAAATTTTATTAGAAAGTTTTTCAGGGATATGAGAAGAAGATGTTGATACTTTATTATTTTTATTATTTGTTACTCGTACAACTCTTGTTGTGTTTTCTGGATTAACTCTTCTTCTCCTCTCATCATGTGCATATTCAAAATTATCTAAACTCACAGTTTGATGATGACTACTATTATTCATACTATTAGATAGTACTCGTTCAGATAAACTACTATATTTTGATTTTGTATTATTTGTTAAATTTGATACTGGTCTTTGTTGGAATGAAGAAGAAGGTTTTAAATCTAATTTGGGTTTACATCTATCACGAGTACAGTGACTGGTTTTTAAAGTGTGCTGAGATAACCTTTCAAATGGATCTTTTCTAATAGTAGTAGTAGTTGGTTTTTTCATAGTAGTTGTTGTTGACTTGACATTCCCTTGTTTTGCTTTGGTTAAAGTTGAGAATGATGCGGACGCTGGAGGCTTATGAAGAGGTTTTGATTTTGTAATTTGTTTGGAGCTTTCATTTTGATGATGGTGATGTTCAACAGGTTCATCAAATAAATCGGGAAATTCTTCTTCAATTCTAAGGACATCCTCTGGACCAAAATGGTCACCTAATGCTGATGGATTTTCAAGAATGAGAGAACGTAAAAATGTTGGACGGGGATGAAATGTCATCTTACCTATATATCACAAACAAAACATAAAATATAGAAGATTTTATACAAAGATGAATGTTGAATGGAGAGTGTGTGATGTGTGATTCAAAAAGTATAAAAATTAAATTAAAATGTACTTACTTTTGTATTTCCAGTAAAAACTATAAAAATGGTCAACACGTATTAAAAATAGACTACAATTTACACACACAGACACAAGTGTGTTTAGTTTTATAAGAGTTTAAGAGCACAGTTTATAAATTATAAAAATTATAAAAATCAAAAATAAAAAAACCAATTTCAATTTCAAAATTCAAAATATATTTTACCGCGCATTCTAAAAATAAATTATTTTGGCTTCCCTCAGCACCAGATAATGAGTATGATATTATTATTATCTGGTCTTTTCTTCACATATTTTTAAGTAAGTAAATCTTAACGACAAACAGGAATATATTTTGTCATTTTTGTACATAGTACTTACATAGTACAGCCTCAAAATATGGGTTCTCTTCTTGGTGAAGTTTTACAAGCAAAATGTAAGTTAACTAAGTATTTCAATTTGTTCTACAATTTGTATAATAAAATTGATATTTTATAAAGTATAAAGTACAAAAATTGAATAATTTTGTTCTTTTTTTAAATAAATTATAGCACAAACAAATTTCAATGAACTGACGGAAGTAATTGAAAAAGTTGATGCCAAAATTGTCAATGTTAAACAAGAATTAGTAACTTCATTATATTCCTGTTTTGTTCTGGATGAAAGTGATAGTGATAGAATCACTTCTTGGTCTGTTGAAGTCTCTGGAATACAAGGTCAAGTAGAAGGCTTAGTCAAAGAGTTTGTGACACAGGTAACCACACATTTGTCAACAATAAGTACATATATGTACATATTACAATACTAAACATAACAATATTACATATTTCGTCTTTTGTATTTTTTTTTACTCTAGAGAGAAGCATATAATACTAGTGCGGATGAACTTGAGTCAGTTGAGAATCAAATCCATCAAACCAAATCAGATATAAATCTACTTACGACACTTGTGAAAATAGTAAAGGTACTTACATAAAAGCAATAATTAATAATAGTTCATTTATTGAATATGTATTATGTATTATATTATTTCTACATACATGCTACTTATTCAAATATGTTAATATGATGTTTATTTTTTTTTTTTTTTAGGATCTTGATCAAGCAGAACCGGGAAATGATTATGTACAAGCTTCAATATTACTTAAATCTGCTATAACAGAATTGAAACGGATAAAATCTATATTTAAACATGAAGAGGATAAAATGTGGATTCAAAGTCTTACAGAAATGATTGATGACGTCATGTTTCTTACAAATGAAAGAGCATGTAAAGATTGGAATGATGTATTTCGTTTTAATAGAAATCGTCTCTCAGTTAATGTATTTGGTCCTAAAATATCAAATATTATTGAAACTTTAAGAAATTTGGATTCATTATCAAGAGTATGGAGTAGATTTACAACACAATTATGGACAGAAATTATCATGAAATTATGTTCACCTGAATACACAGTCAATATTTCTCGTCCTACCATTAAAAAGGAAATTGTTCAATTTTCTGATGAAAATAATAAAGAAATTCCAACAGTTCGAGAATTTAAGAGTCCAAGATCTTTAATTCAAGTTGATAAAATTGAATCAGACTCCTCCTCCTCCAAATCAATAATGAAAGTACAAACTGTATTTGCTAATATTTTGGGTGTATTAAAATTACTAGCAGAAGTTTTTGATAAACCAGAAATTATGATAGAAATTGGAAAGGATTTAGGACCAAAATTAAGTGAAGCTTTATCTAATAAATGCCTTAAAACACTCATACTTCAAAATTCTAATGGGGACATTGTCACTGTACAAAATGATATTCAAGATTTAAATCAATTCCGTTCAGACTTAAAAGCTATAAGTAAGAATGTTTTTTTACATGTATTTCATTTTGTATGTTAAGTACATGTGCAATAAGTGCATATGCAATAAGTGCATATGCATATATTATGTATATGTATTTTCAATGCAACCAGAAATTTATAATATTTTAATATTTCATTTGGAACGTATGAATAAAAAATGTTGTTTTTTTATGCTTTCAGATTTTATTATACCACCAGATGATGAGAAACTATTAATTGAATTTAGTGAAAATTTTAGACAACTTTTTCTAACTCAACTCCGTCAAAATATTCTTAACAAGACAAGAGAATTTATAAGAGCAGACATCCATAAAACTGTCAAATATATTCCACTTGTAAGTGTAAAGATTTTGTTTTTTTTTTTTTTATCCAATATTCAATCAATATTTTTTCAAAAGGTTATTAATTTTGGGAAATAAAACGTCTTTGATTATTTCATTACAGATTGATACATCTGAAAGAAAACCTGGTCGAGATTTGATTAAATCGCCATTTACAATGCAAGAATTTGAGATAAGGTATATTTTTTTATGTACACCGTTTTACGATCTAGATAACATGATTATGCTAGAGATATTATGCAATTAATATTGTTCTTATTCACATGATGTATGTATGTATAAAGTGTACAGGAATTATTGTAGTTCTAATAACCTAATAATTAATAATAATATTGTTTTTCTCTTTTGTAGTCAATCAATTTATGATATGATTAAGATGCTGAAAGACCATCTCCGTGATTACCCAGAGGATATAGCACTTCCTCAACATGCATTCAATGTCTATTTAGCAATTGTCTCTATTCCTAAGCATGAGTCTGATCCAACAGATTTAATTCCATTATCAGCTGCTCTAATCTGTAATAATTGTTGGTATTTATCACATCATGCTGCAATCACATTTCGATATGTAGAAGATAAAGTACCATTACTAAGGACAAAAGCAGATCAAGCCTATTCTTTCCTCATGCGAAGTATCCGTACCAAATTAAATCTCATGATTTCAAATGCAATGGTTGGTTTAGATGAAAAAGTAGAAGCAAAGAAAGGTGAGAATATAAGATACTTAAATAATAAAATTAAAGATTAAGTAAATAATAATAATTATTCTGTACTTAATGTAATGCAAGTAAAAAGAAAATAACTATGTAAACTAGAAATTTTCAATTTCCTATTCAAAAATATGTTGTATATTATATTTTCTTTTAGATTGTTCTCTGGATTTTATGGTGATAGCATCAGAATTACATCGTCTACATGAAATTTTCAAAAATGTTCTTCCATTAGCTGTATGGGAAAAAGGACTTTCTATTCTAGTGGATCATACTGTCAATGAAATGGTCATGAAAGTTCTTTCCTGGGATGATATTTCTGCTGCTACTGCTAATGAACTGGCGGCTTCCTTCATCAAATTTGCTGTAGAAGTTTCACATTTATTTAAAGGAGAAGCAACTTCTATTCGTGAAATTGATGCACTAACTTCCAAAGCTGTATCAAAATGGCAAAGATTTCGTTTATTAACTTTTGTCCTTACTGCATCAATGTCTGAAATCAGTGATAAGTAAGTACTACACATAAACGCACATTTATTCTTTCGTTACTTCTGTTGTAAATATTTTTCATTGTTATTACTTATACAATAATTCTCTTTACTAATTTTTCTTTCTGTTTGTCATTGTTTGTTTTTAAAAAGGTGGGTTGGAGGGTGTGGTCCTTTAGCTGCAGAATTCGCTGCTGATGAAGTACGAAAACTAGTAAGAGCTCTTTTCCAAAATACAGATAGAAGAGCTAGTTTCTTGGCATCCATTAAGTGATTCATTGATTTTATTATATACGCAAGATTATATTTTATATATACGTTTAACAATATTATTTGTCGTTTGGTAAAGTATTTTATTATTAGGATAGTAATTATAATTTTTTTAAATTTAAATGTCTTGTACTTTTGTTTTAACGGTTTACGTCATAATATAGGTGGTATACATAATAGATGTAAGATGTATTTAATTTCAGTATCAGTATAGTAGTTAAATCCAACTGTACCAGTAAATTGAAATTAAACCAAACTACATGCGTAAAAAGTATTTATATGAATGACCGAAATGGCAAAAGTTACAAGGTTAGCAAAAGCGATGTTTTTGAATGCTGTTCAAGCGTTTCCGAATTTTCGCAATTCATCAAAAATGACTTCTAAAAAAAGTTCTACATCTTACTTAAGGTTTATTAAAGTTTGCTTTCTCGTATTACTTAAAAATCAATTAAAGTTTAGTTATTTGTGTAGTGCTATATCACAATGTTTCGTAAGGTTTGTGTTTCTGAAAACGTTGATGTATTTCATATTTAGCGCTGATTTGAAAAAAAAAGACTCGGGTTAAATTTTTTTTTCGACATTATCGAAAAAAGGTAACCCCTTCAAAAGGTTCTACAACGGAATCTTGAATCCAAAAAACCTTCGTATGCATGTATATGCTCATGTTCCAGTAATGCTATTTTCGGAATAGCGTTTAAAGTCCAGTTTACAATTATTTAAACTTCAAACCAAACAAAAAGGTACAAATCCCAAAACTTACGTATTTATCCAGAGAATCCGCTGATTGACAATCAATAACAACAAAAAAACAGTCTACAGTACCGAGGGCTTCTTGACAGCTTCGGACTATGTCCCCACTGAACCGACTGGCGATATGATAATTGAAATTCGATGATTTTCTTTGTCCATGGGAATTGAGATTCTCCATTGAGAATCTCCAAATCCAGTAAACAAAAGGGGTCATCGATTTTCTGAATGACACTGATCAGCTATATTCAGTAGGAAAATTCAACAATACAATTCTGTACCATAACTGTGTGATTTTGTTTCGCAGCTTGTTTGTAAATCTGTCGATGAAAACTAAAGCAAAGTAAGTAGATAAATGGATTGAACTTAATTTGGCTATCATTGATATGACTTCTAGACTCGTCAATGGAGGAATTCCCAATGTCCCGTGTATCTAATACTCAAACAATAAAAAATAACCTCATGTCAAGTAAAATACTAAAATATTACGGACAAAGGGGCTTTGACCATAGAGTACATATACCACGTTATATGTACTCTGACTTCAATTGTCAACTTACAATTGTCTTCCCAGAAATATCTGTACTCGCATCCCGAGCAAAGGTAAACTATTGTTTAATTTCCTTGAGGATTTTTGACGGTTTCATCATGCAGGTAATGGCCAAGGAAATTTGTTATCATACTCATCCCATCCCTTTTCTGATAGAGTTTTCCTATGTTGGCTCCGAGGTAGTTAATGATTTCAGTAAAAAGCAGGAAACTCATGGGTTTTGCGTACCAATTCTACGCGTTGGATAGCGAAAACGCCGAGGCGCTGCAGCTCATCTCCTCAGAATGACGTGTTAAAAGAGGTTTGGGTGAACGTTTCCATCAATGAAGGAAAATCCAATGTCCCGTGCATCTAATATTCAAACAATAAATAACCTCATGTCAAGTAAAATACTAAAATTATATGAACAAACGGGCTTTGACCATAGAGTACATATACCGGGTTATATGTACTCTACCTTCAAACTCAATTTCTGATAAAGTTGCAATAATAATTTCCCAGTTTTCTAAAATAGTTTTCATGGCTATATATTTTGATCTAGCCCGTCTTACTGCCATTATTTGATGGAGCTGAAAATCCACGTATTGTATCGTGGACGAGACAATTGTCTATCCAGAAATATCTGTGCTGGCATCCAGACCAACAGTGAACCACGGGTTAGTGTCCTTGAGCATTTTGATGGTTTCATCATGAAGGTACTGGCCAAGGAAATTTGTTATCATGCTCATCAGACCCTTGTTCTGATAGAGTTTTCCTATGTTGGCTCCGAGGTAGTTAATGATTTCAGTATAAAGCAGGAAACTCATTTATGAGTTTTGCGTACCAGTTCTACGCGTTGGATAGCGAAAACGCCGAGGTGCTGCAGCTCATCTCCTCAGAATGACGTGTTAAAAGAGTGTTCGGTGAACGTTTCCGTCAATGAAGGAAAATCCAATGTCCAGTATATCTAAGATTCGAACAAAAAATAACCTCATGTCAAGTAAAATACTAAAATATTACGGACAAAGGGGCTTTTGACCATAGGGTACATATACCGGGTTATATGTACTCTACCTTCAAACTCTTTGGATATCTCAATTTCTGATAAAGCTGCAAGAATAATATTCCAGATTTCCAAAATTGTTTTCATGGCTATGTATTTCGACCGAGCCCATGAAGGAAAATCCAATGTCCCGTGTATCTAATATTCAAACAATAAATAACCTCATGCCAAGTAAAATACTAAAATATTACGGACAAAGGGGCTTTGACCATAGAGTACATATACCACGTTATATGTACTCTAACTTCAATTGTCAACTTACAATTGTCTTGCCAGAAATATCCGTGCTGGCATCCAGAGCAAAAGTGAACCATGGTTTAGTGTCCTTAAGAATTTTGATGGTTTCATCAAGCAGGCACTGGCCAAGGAAATTTGTGATCATGCTCATACCGTCCTTGTTTTGATAGAGCTTTCCTATGTTGGCTCCGAGGTAGTTAATGATTTCAGTATAAAGCAGGAAACTCAGTTATGCGTACCAGTTTCACGCGGTGGTTAGCAAAAAGCCAGAGGCGCTGCAGCTCATCTCCTCAGAACGACGTGTTAAAAGAGTGCTTGGTGAATGCTTCCGTCAATGAAGGAAAATCCAATGTCCCGTGTATCTAATATTCAAACAATAAATAACCTTATGTCAAGTAAAATACTAAAATTATATGAACAAAGGGGCCTTGACCATAGAGTACAAAATGTACTCTACCTTCAAACTCTTTGGATATCTCAATTTCTGATAAAGCTGCAAGAGTAATTTCCCAGTTTTCCAAAATTGTTTTCATTGCGATATATTTGGATCTAGCCCATGAAGGAAATTTTTGTGTCCCGTGTATCTAATATTCAAACAATAAATAGCCTTATGTCAAGTAAAATACTAAAATAATACGGAATAAAGGGGCTTTAACCATAGAGTACATATACCGGGTTATATGTACTCTACCTTAAAACTCTTTGGATGTTTCAATTTCCGACAAAGCTGCCAGAGTAATATTCCAGTTGTTAAGTATAGTCTTCATGTTATGATGCGGTTCGTAGTTTAATATTAAAATGAAATGAAATGGTAACTAGAAAATTAATATATTATATTTTGAATATTACCTTTTGTCGGTGTTCTTTTTATTTAGTTTTTAAACTTTTAAAACAAATTACACGTTATACAGTTTTAGAAAAATATAGGTTAGAGAGAGAAGAGGTGTTCAGAATATCAAAAAATGAAGTGAACCTCGACTCGAAGGAGTCGGTTACTTTTATCTGAGTTCTGCCGACGTCTTAGGGACTCTCATTTGGGTCTTTTGTGTTTCCCTCGTTCTCTCTCTTCCATTCACTTCACTATGTACTATATCTTTGTAGATGATGAGTACAATTAAATCGACAATTAAATTCCTAACATTCATAGCTATGTATTTCGACCGTGCCCATGAAGGAAATTTCTATGTCCCGTGTATCTAATATTCAAACAATAAAAAATAACCTCATGTCAAGTAAAATACTATAATATTACTGACAAAGGGACTTTGACCATAGAGTGCATATACCGTGTTATATGTACTCTATGCTTTTCACCGCCCTAAATTTTAAGTCCTAGCAGCGCTTTTGCTTATTTTTACAGACCTGACCGTTCCAAAATAACGACGTGTTCTGGATGGTTCCTAAAATTTAGAATTTGTAGTTCCAAAAAAGGGTTGGTACTCCTGACTGTGTCCACGTTATTGCAATATTTCGTTTTAACTTTTTACTCTCTTTTTTCAAATACAACAGACATTTCATGCCATATTTATGGATTAAAAAACTACGCCAAGTTAAAAAAACTTACTTAGAAAATAAAACAACTTGTTTCTCATCTTTTTCTTTGCATGAAAGTCGTACTCACTTTTGCAATTTTGTCACTATGTACGTAGACACATAAGTCTGAATATTGTATTTATTGCGCTACTAGTAGTATGCCCTGAACTAAATTTTGAGAAAGTTTTTACATGTCATAATATATATATTGTTTTGGAGTTGGATTTTTCTACTACATACTGGTATACATTTAGTTAGAAAATCACAGTTTATACCATTTAAATTGCCAAACCTCAAATTTATTTTCCAGGCTCTGTATTTTGCAATTTTTCGTTCGATTTTCGGTTATTTTTTATCATTACCATACTTGTTAAACTCTTATGCGACTCTGTTAAATGTTGAATATGTGTGTAATAAAATCAATGATCAGAATGCTTGAATAAACTATAATTTTGTACCGTAGCAGTTTCATTTGAATAAAAATACAAAAAATTGTAAGTCATTTAATTAAATGCATAATATGCACATTGCACATGTTTCCATATTTGTATTCTTTGCATCGAACATCAAAAAATGGTATAAAATGTAAAATGTCTCATTTTCTCATTATTGAAAAATCAAGTACTTAAAAATTTACAAGTGCACTATAAAGATGTAATGTCATAACACATAATAAGAAGGTAAGAGTTTTTAGCATCTTCTCAGCCGTATCTTTAAAATGAATGTCTCGTGTCATCTGAACTTTCGTGAACCGTGAACATCTGTTTTTACTTTTTTGTGTGTTGCATGTAAACATGTATGTAAGTTATGTACAATGTAAACTGTAGACTCATATTCGTAAAAGGTTAGAATTGATTCGTATGTATCTATAATCTATATTGTTTTTAAAGAACCTATACGTATATTATGCCATATGAAGAGAAAGTGAAGCTTTATGAAACTATGTACTCTGTGTGTGCATTACGATTGGATTGATTACAAGCGTAAAAAGTTTTTGTTGATTATCAAATACCTTTTACTTTTTATAGTTTTCAATCTTCACACAAAACTTTGACATTTTCATTGAAGCAATAAAATTAAAACAACTGAATCTTATACTATGTATTATTTTATATCTATTCAAAATGAAAGGATAAACAAATATTTCTCATTTATTTTCTAATCTTTCAAGTTCCCTCAACAGGTCATCTGCGGATTTGTCCGACAAGAAAAACCCACACTGTGCTTCTTTCTTCATTGATTGAGCCCCCTTAAACTTGGTATCTATGGGTGTGATGAGACGATTAGTACTGACTGGACTAGTTTTAAATGTGGTTGGATCAAAAGCACTTTTAGACGGTGAAATGGTCCGTCCTGTATTTGGTGTTCTGGACTTTGTAGAATTGGTGTAGAATTTCCCTCTTGCTGTTCTAAATCCATTGATTGTACTTGGACAAGTCCCAGTTCCACGAGCACTACATCCTCTTGTACCCTTTTTACTAGTTAACCATCTCGGCCTATTTCCAGCCATACGAAATCTCCATTTTTTCTTGTACCGTTCCAAGTCTCCTAAAACTTTGATTGTTTTAATTTTATCTCTTAAATTTCCAGCAAGGCTATTAATGATATCTGTTAGTTTCATCCCCTCTGTATGTACAGAGTCCTCAAGTTGATTGATGGAATTAAAAAGATCAAATTTATTTTGAATTTCCTTTTCTGTCTTTAATTTTTCTCTTAATCTGTCAACTTCATGTTTCATTTGATCTGTAAGTTGACTGACTTCCTTGTCCAGTTTCTCCTTGTAAAATTTATTCACGTCACAATTATTCATATTTTGAACATCAAATGTATTTGCATCCTCTATAATTTTTGCCTGTAGTAGTCCAACTGCCTCTTTGAATTTGGTGTCCAGGTCATGAATGGCATTTTTAAAACGACCTTCTGGGGAATTTGCATTTTCAAACATGATCCTCTTTTTTAATTCCTCAATGGCATCATTTATCCCCTCACGAAGTTTCCTGATATAGTCTGTCATGTATCTTTCTGGGATTTTACCCACTTCCCTATTGATACATTCGAGGTCATACTTGAGGTCTTCTAGAGTCACTTTATGAATGATTTCACTTGTATTCCTCCGTGTTGAAGCTCCTATGAAATATTTACTAGCATCCTCACTGTCTTTTGAGGGATCTTCTTTGAGTAGTCTATTTATTTCTTGATTGAGATAAACTTGGAATTTGGCAATTTCAACATGTTTAATTTTATTTTGAAGTCTATCAATAGCCTTGTTTATCCGTTCCTTTTGTTTTCTCAATAATTTCCTATCTCTTATTTCCTCTGGAGATGCAGCATCCACATCGTCCAGGCCAAGTCGTTTGTCCCGTAGTCCATAAATTAAAGTTTTAATATTTTTTTGTACCTTTTTAACTATATCTGTTCGATGTTTCTCTTTCAAGTCATTGAATTCTGCATCAATCCTCTCAGCATGCCGCTGGAGAGCGGGAGTGTCAATTTCTGGGATTTTTTGAAGTTCTCTCCCCCATTGACTTTTAATTTCCTTCCGGGCTCTTGAACTAAGTTTTTGTCCTACAAGTCTTTCAAACTCATCGTTCAGTTCTCGGTGATGAACTGTTAAGTCCGAGTTGTGGATTTTTTGTTGAAGGAGGAAAATTTCTTGGTTAATCCTATCCACGTGATCTTTTAAATCATATGGATCAATCTTATAATTCATAGAGTCATTGATGAGTTGGTTTATTTGGGAGGGTGACCTCTTGTAACCTTGACCATGAGCTTCAAGTTCTTCAATTAGTTTAGTCAAGGTTCTATTGATATCTTCATGATTTTTTATGAGGGCTGGAGTCATTTCTTCTGGTGGGATTTGACTAAATTCTTCATTAATCTTTTCCAAAAGTTTCTTCACTTCTTCCACTGATACGGGAGAATTAGGTCGTGGTCCCAATTTCCCCAATAATTTTAATTTTCTAGGTTTCTTATCCTTGGTTTTTGGATTGAGAAAGTCTCCGAATCGTTGGAAGTATTCTTTGTTCAATTCATTTTGGTGATCTCTTAATCCCTCGTGTTTCAACTTGTCATGAAGGTCCTCTAAATGTTGATTTATTTCCGCTAGATGACCTCTCACTTTATTTTTCCGCTCATTCATCTCAATCTCTTCCTCTCTCTTTACTTGTTCGATGAGGGGGTCAAGGAGGCCGTTGATGACAGTTTGAAGCTTCTGAACAGTCATTGTTTGATACTTTTCAGGGATACTGTTGATTAAATTGTTTAGTTTCTTTTTGTGCATTTCCAGTTCTTTAGACTTTAATTTTAACTCGATGGGTTTATTCAGGTCGATGAGTTTACTTTGTAGTTTAATATTGATATTGTCATTTTGATCCAGTTCCAAATGGGTGTTGAATTCATTGTTCATTTGATTTTGAAGAGAGTGGATTTGACCATTCAGTACTTTTTCTTGTAATTTATCCGCTTCTTCATTAATTTTCTTGAGGGTTTGAATCAAACTGAGACGTTTTTGAGGATGATTGTTTATGTCTGCATCGATAATCTCATTAAGACGATTATTAATCTCCTCTTTCATTTTGAGGAGGGCGGGTGTTTTGAATTCCTCAGGAACATTGTCAATGGCACTGTTGATCGTTCGTCGGAATTCCTCCAGTTCTTTTATAGGGATGTGTTGAGGAAGTTTCAGGCCTATGGATTTCTTTTTAAGGTAGTGATCAGGATGTTCTCTATGGTTGAGTTGAAGGAGTTTGTTGAATTCATTATTCGTGTGATCATGAAGAAGACTTATATGAGGATCAGCAAGGAACTCTTGAAGATGATTCACTTCTGAATTAACTCTTTTGAGATTTCCGAGTAATGCTTGTTTTTTCTCTGGATCAAGGATTTTACTCTTGTCTAGAGAGGCAAGGGAATTTTGTACAGCTTCATAAAGGGATTGGACTACTGGAAGATTTCTAAATTGAGGTGGAAGTGCATCAAAAACAGTATCGAGCTCTTTCAAGTGATTTGACACTTCTTCTGGAGTCAACATTGGCATTGGAGATTTTGATGATGAATCAAAATAATTAAAATCTGGTGAAGTTTTCAATGAAGCTTTCCTTTTTTTAAATATTTGACCGAGGACAGTAGTACCATCTTCCGGGATTTTCAGGATATTTCTTATGAATTCCGTATTAAAGGAATCTTGATGAAGTGGGACATGAGGATCTTGAACCTTTTTTTGAATGTGATCCACTTTTTCATTAATATTATGAAGAATGGAAAGTAAATGCTCTTTTTTAGAAGGATCCGTTTCAAAGTCCTGGAATCCAGAGCTCATCCCGAGTTCCTTGTTTATGTAGGCATTGATGTGTTCCTTGAGTTTGAGGACAGATGGCAGATTTTGATATTCACTTGGAAGTGTATTTAATTTTTCATTAATTTTATCTTGAAATTCTTTCAATTCTTTTGCTGTTGGTTTCTTATTAGTCTGATTTCCAGGGGAAAGTGAGGCTAATTTAGTTAGAGAGAAGGATTTCCTCTTCAAGGCATTTGGATGATTACCATCCAGTTTAAGAATTTGATTGAATTCATCATTGAAATATTGTTGAATTTTACTCAGTTCTTCATTTTGAAGTTTTTCTTGAAATTTATCCACTTCGGAATTGACCCTTTGAAGCTGCTCTCTCAGTTCTTCTCGTTGTTGTTGGTTCTTTTGTTCTAATTTATCTTCTTCCGCAATTTTGAAGAGATCTTGAACAATTGAATTTATAGTAGATTGGATTTTTAATACAGGTTCTGTTTTGAATTTTTCTGGGAGTTTTTGAAATTCCTCATTTATAGTTTGAAGGTGTTTTGCTAGTTTTTCCGGGTCCAGTTTCTTTTGATGGATGAAATCTCGAAGTTGTTGTTTACTCATTGTTGTTTTATCTGGATCTTTACTGGATTTTCTCCTTGAAAATTTACCTGTATTTTGTAATTGCTGTTGTTGTTGAATTTCCCGCTCTTTTGGATTATATCCAAAAGCAGCATGATCTGAAGGGAGTCCAAGAATTGAAAGGATTTCTTTGTGTAGGTCACCTTGTAAATTATCAAGTTCTGAATGATATTCCAAAGTATTTTGAAGTTTATCAATTTCAGAGTGAATTCGAGTTAATATAGTTTTTCCTTCTTCATCCAATAGGATTTCTTCTTCTTTCTTCAATGCCGCCACTTGGGCCTCAGTTTCATTCTCCAATTCTTTTAATTGACTCTGAATATTATCTAAAGTCTTTTTATCCAATGTCATGTTTGGATCATCAATGGATTTTCTCATACCATCAATGATGGACTGTTGTAAATCTTGGAGTTCCGCACCAAATGAAGATTTAAAATCCTTTAAACTTGCCATAAATGAACCTCTTGGACTTTTCCCAGTTAGAGATTGCTTTTTATCTTTATTTTGAATTTGGCGAATCATATTTTCAATTATGTCATTAATGTCCTTTTGTGCTTGTTTGGTCTCTTTGTTTCGGTGTTTCAAAGGGATTTCGTGAAATCCTTGATTTATAAGGTTTTGGTGATTTATAAAAGATTCTGAAGAGAGTGAGTTTCTTCGACTAGAGATTTTTGATTGATTTCCCAAATCCAAATCCAGATCCAAAGTTGCAGATTTTTGAGAAAGCTTTTTTGAAGTTCCCTCTGTTTTTGGTTTTGATTTATCCAAATTTTCTTTTCCTGTATCATTTTCATTTTCTCCAGATTTTTTAGGCATGTTTTTCTTCAACATTTTATTAATTGTGGTATTAAGTCTATTTTGAATATTTCCCAGTTCTGGATTTCCCATTTTTTCTTGAAGTTGATCAATTCCCAGATTAATTTTTGCTAGCGCACGCACCAAAGCCCGATTTTCACCAGATGGATCCTCTTTTTCGTCTTTGAGTTGTTCAATGAGTTTTTCAATGGCGGATCGAATATCATTTTGAATTTGACGCACTTTGGCTGTCTTATATTTTGGTGGGAGTTTGTTAAATTTCCCTTGGATTTCATTTTGATGCTGAAGAAGTTCCAATTCATTCATTTGTTTTAGGTATTTAAGTAGATTTGAATTGGGATGGTCATTTTCACTCCCGCGCCTCGCCATTTCTAAAATAGATTCTTTGGGTTGTTCTGGTTCTGGTTTTAAATGTTTCTCCAAGAGTTGAAAAATCTCATAATTTAATTCCTTTTGAAGGGATTGGATTTGAGGGTGATTGTGATGAAGTTTATCCGTTAAATTATCAATAGCTTTATTAATAGAGTCAAGGATACCTCGAACACGGGCTTCTTCATCCTTGTCCTTGTTTTTAAGAGCGGAAGGGCCAAAGGCGAGACTTTCAATTTCATTTGCAACAAATTCATCCTGTTCTTGACGTTTTCTCTCCGCTTCCGCCTGTTTTTCAAGCAAGGCGGCTTCTGTCATGGATTTTGCCTTCTTTTGCCTCTCTTCTTCCGCCTTTTCCTCAGCATCCTTGATTTTCCCTCCAAGTTGTTGAATTCTTTCATTGATTCGGTCCATTTGACCTCTCAATTCTTCTTTCCTCCTCTTTTTCTCTGATTCTGATTCGGATTCTAACTCTGCACTGGTTTTTGTTGGTAATTCTTCATCACCGTCGTTTAAATTTTCATTTTCATCTTTTTTGACAGAATTTGTCATCCTTTGAATATTGTCATTGACTTTTCCTTTTAGTTTCTTTAATTTTTCATTTATACCGTCAATCATGGCTTGAAGTTCCTTGTTTTTTAATTTCTCTTTTAGTCGATTCATTTTCCAAGTGAATTCATCATCATTTTCTTGATCTTGATCATCATCTGGACATTGAAACGGACGAGAATTTTTCTCCTGTTCCGATCTTTGTAATTCTTCCGCTTTTAACTTTTCCCTTTGTTCCTTTACTAGCTTTTTCAATTTTTTAAGACGCTGGTCCACTCTCCATCGAGTCAAAATCAGTCGTGCTGCTTGAATGAAGGGTTGAAGAATGGACTGTTTAACGGAATAAAGTCCTTTTTGGAACTCATCATATTCCTGTTCAAAATGTTCAGGGGAAAATTCAAGGAAATTCTCATGATTTTGCTCTTCATTTGCATTGCGAACTTGTCTTTGATTAAATTTCTTTGCTCGAAGTCGTGTCATATCCTCACTTTCATTTTCAGTCATTCCCAACATTTTCTCATATTCTCTGGCGTATTTTTCCCGATCCATCACGAGTTGTTGGATGAGTTGAGGTTGATTTGCAATGGAATCTTCACCGAGCCTCTCTTTCGTGTGGAGACAGGAGAGTCCCGAGTGTTGGATATTTTGTTTGTTTAGACGGTTGACAAATTCTCCCTTTTTCTGATTGTAAGTTGCAAGAGATTTTTGCATATCAACGCCCAATGGACCTGTTATTTATTATTATTACTACTTTTAAAAAATTGAAATGGAAAAATAATTTCGATTTGTAGTGTAGCTTTTTGTTTTTTTTTTGCATATTATTTAGTATTAATGAAAAGTGAAAAGAATACCGAGCATCAAAGAAGAAGTATCTTTGCATTGTGAGTCCTTTTGTATGAGAAATTTCATGATTCCAGCTGGACTCAGGAGTTTTCGCATCTCTTCATTACTGCAGTCTAGAGCGAGGTCATCCGGACTCAAAAGGGATTGATTATCCTTTTTAGAAATGAGGCGAAAGCGAGGCTCCTTTTTCTTTGATGACATTTGATTTTTTTCAGCTGCAAGTTCACAGGATAATCGCTCGATTTGTATAACATCTTTTCTCACTCCACCCCTGAGCATTTTAAAATTTGTAATTTAAATTAAAAACCATAAACAATAATATATTTTGACTGATTTTTCATAGTTTTATTTTGAGTTTTTTGGATTAATTATTGTTAAATGGTTAATATTTAATATTTAATACTCAACCCAATGATGTTGGGTGCACATCGTCCAAAAACGTCCACTTCATATGGCTGACAATCCACTCCAGTGAACTTGATGAGGAGTTTGTATGTCAGGGTCAAATATTCATTGGAAATGAAGGAAATTTTAAGAAATTTTGACCCGCCATCAATTCCACCGATCCTCCCTGAAAAGTTGAATAAAAATGAAAAAAAAATGAAAAGCTCAAATCAGTAATAAAATTGATTGTTCATAAATGATCATTATTACGATTTACGTAACAAACCTGCTCTTGGAGTGACTGTAAAAATAGGGTTAAGAGGTGAGACAACAGAGAATCGATAGACATGATTTTGCCCTCGAGGCACTGGTAGATTTATCCTCCCTTCAACTCTGAAGAAGAAACATTAATCATAAAATGAGTTTGAGTTTTTGGTTTTGATAAACAGTAAATAGTAAAAAATAAAAAGTAGTGACCATTGTTTTAGTTAAATTTCCCTGCCTTGCCTTGTGCAAAGTGGAGCAACAGGTAGGTTTATGAATTTTGGAAGGATGAACCAGTCAACACTCGGTAGTAATTCCAGGAGAATCCGAATCCCTGGTTGTCCATTAACTTGAACCTCTATACAATCCACACATATTCGACTCCCATTCGGTTTACATTTCACATAAGCCGTCCCTTCACTCTGCGCGTAGAGATCAAACTAAAAAGATAAAAGATCATTGAAAAATAGAAAAATAAGATTCGGAATTGGAAAGTCATATAAATTATACCACTAATAGAAATTACAAATTAGATTTTACTTTGTCACAAAAAACTTGAAAAACATCAGTTTGTGGAACGGTGATTCGGAATCGCACATGTTGCTTCGTCTTGTTCCACATTGTGATCGGAGCCACGTGCTCCAACCCATTGTCAAAGGAGAATTTCAGATGAACTGGAGTCACACTAATTTGATCATTTTCACCCCTATTTTGAGATGGCTCTAAAAGTATGAAGAATGAATAAGAATGACTAAAATCCAAAATGATACATTTAGTGTAGTCAAAATATTTTGACAGTACTTTTTTAAAAGTATGACTTACTCACACAGTTTCCAGGAATTGGACAGTCCTCAGCTCGTAATTGAGCAAATTCAGTCACAGTTTTCATTGTCTCAAGTCTCAAGTTTCAAATTACAGAAACTTGTGAATCACAAGTTGTGATTTCTTGTGGTTAGAAAACAAAATGCAAAGTATACAAATGTAAAATGTAAGTATACAAAGTCCTCAGGCCTCAGAGCTCAGAGTAGAGTATATGATTCAATTCTTATCACAACAACTACCAACTACCACAGCTTCCAGCTTCCAGCTCACGCTTTTTACGCTTTACAACTACTTTTTACGAATCCGCGTATTCATATTTATTTTATGATATATTATGATTTATGATGTTTGGCGTTTGGATTTTGGATTGTTAGAAGTTGGAAGTAATAATAATGTAGCATTAATAATGTTCCACAATCACCAATAGCAATAAATAAACATCGATAATCCATAATATACGCAATACGCACAACATATCATACCCTCAAAATAGTTGTACATATGTATATTTTGTCACGTGTATTTTGCCCTTAGAGTACACACTACACACAACATAAAACATAACATGTGTACTCCAAGAATTTGCAAAACGTGACTGGGAACAAATAGGTGAAAGGTGAATAAATTATAAGTGTCTGCTTCTCCTTTCACCGTTCACCATGTCTCAGAGTTTAACTTCAATGAACACGAATTGAGTTGTATAAAGTATACGGATCACGCGGCTTAGGTAATAAGTATACAATGTAGAGTTTAATCCCCTCTTCGTTTTCTATTTTATTATGTTGATATAAACAATAAAGGGTTTAAATCATAAATGAGCAATCATACCATTTTCGCATTTTCCGTTTTATGTCTAAACTATATGTATCTACATTATACAGTACACATGATATATTATGCATGACGATATGCTCGTTTCTCAATGTTTAGTGGAATATAAAATGGAGAGATTGTAGAAACCAACAAAATTGGATTTAGTTAATCAGGCTGAGTCATCTTTGCCAGTATGTGGGTTTTATGTTTGTCGGTTTTTGTTGCCTGTAGCTGACTTTGGTCTGCTGAACGTTGGTATATATGTATACGTACATATGAACGAGGTCATGGAGAAAGTTCTATTATCCAGCAGTTGACAACTAAAATTTCTCGCATTTCATTCTCTTTCTTCTTACATTCATCAGCTCGTCTCAGTTTCAGTTTTAATTCATTGTTCATTTCTAATATGTACTTTGTAATGCTCCTCAAAAATGTTCTGTATCTGAAATCAGAAATCAGACATTTGAATTTTACGTAATATTTTAAAAACTAGATTTTTACTCCAATTCAATTTTCAATTAAAGTTTTTGTTCGGGTATTTTTTTTTCAAAAAATTTCAAAAATTCAAAAGTGTACAAAGTATAAAAGAAGAAACAGCTATAGATTTTGAAAATGTTGACTTTGGAAGAAAATCGATGGAATTTTGAGGCAATTAAAGTCTACTCGGCTCTGAATCTTCTCCCCCTTCAAATTGATATGCAAACAGGGAAAATCCAATGGCAGTCGAGTAAGCTAAGGGTTTTCATGTGGAAAATAATATTTAGCCTGGCGATCACGCATGATGTTTTCATGGTGAGTAGACTCATTCAATCGACGATGATTGAGCCGGAAAAGTATTTCCGGTGGGATCATTTCATCCTTCATGTCCCGTTTGCCCTGGGCTACTCTCTCATGTCTTATACTGGGTTTCGTTTATTCGGGAAAACTCCACAAGAATGTGTAATGATCTGCTCTCAACTTTTTGTTGGGCGAGAAAACCCAGTGCATAAAATGGTGAATGAGGAACAAAATTTCCTCAAACAAGTCCAACGAGAATCTCGAAAAAATGGTACGACAAAATATTATAGTAATTAGTAATTAGATAAGAAAAAAGAAATAAAATTTAATTAATTTTTATTAAAAATAAATTATATTAACTGCATCTTAAATTATTATACCACTGTAAACTTAAAACAGGAGCAAAACCAGAAGTTTGGATTAAACTTGATGCAAAATCAGTTTTGGCTGACCAAAAACAAAATATGGATTCAGATTTGGATGGTTGGAAAAATCCCGAGTTGGACTCCAGCTCTGGAGTTCGTCCTGTATTCACGTGGCCACCGCAGTATTCTCTGGATGAAATTTTGGTGAAAACATTCCCACTCTGGGTTCTCATCACACAGTTCTTCATGATGGTCGTTGTAGCTATTGACCAAAGTCGCCCTCAACATTTGTACAGTTGTCTACCATCGAACTATCAAAACGTCTTCAGTCTTTTGGGGCTTTTGGTGGTCGAGGGAGTTTCTATGGCTGTCGCCTGTCTTTTTGCTCTTTTCTCAATCTCCTCTCAACTCCTATTCTTTAGCAAGTGTCAGGCGGAATTTAAGCAACTGCGGCGACAACTCAGGTAAATAAATACTGAGAGAAAATCATTTTATTATATGCTGTAAATTTTGAAACACGATAATAAGAAAATATTATAAAATGCCTTTGAAAATCTATTTTCTCTCATTGTGACTGTATAGAAATCTGTATTTAAATTTCCAATGCCGTCCGAACGGCAGTAGAGACATCCGGAGAGAAATTTGGATTCTTCGTCACATTTTAAAGGAGATGAGAGAACTCGTCCTTTTCATGGAGCTCTTTAATCGTTGTTTCCCTTTCTGCATCTTTGCTTTCAAACTCATTTGTTTTTTCCCCATCCTCCTTTATTTTTTCACCATTCGTCATTTTGATGAATTCCCCTTTCTGGCTGTTTTCACTGGGTACATTGGCATCGTCTTGACCGTGATTTATGGGATTCTGTATCAAAAAGCCTTTTCCATCCCTGAGAAAATGAAGGAATTGAAAATGGAGTTTTTGGTCTCTGCTCACAAGTCAGTCTCAATGTCCGTGTCAAAACCAACATCTGAAAATTCAAAATTACTTGAAAATTTTCGGGATGAGATGAATAGAGAAGTGGAGAGGATCCGAAATGTTGGGGTACAAGTGGGAAATTTTCACACTCTTGAGAGAGACGCTACACCAAAATTTATGGACTTTGTATTTAGAAATGTTGTTAATCTACTCGTCTCCTTTCCTAGATAAATAATAAATAAAAGAATAAAAAATAAAAAAATTATAAGCACTAATAAGTAATACAACTTGTACACACATGCTAAAAATTTGATTCTCATTACTCAAGAATTCAAGATAAGCTTTATAAATAAGTAAGTAAAAGTAGCCTAATATCCAATTTAAAATGCAATTTTGAATACTGAATAAATAAACCAGGAATATTTCTGGAAATGTTTCCACAAGAGAATACTAATTTTTTTTTTTTTTTTTTACTAATTATTATAGTTTTACTAATTATCTATCTAATTACTAATTACATAGCGAATCTATATACCAAGTGAGGCGACTCAATTATTTTCTAATGTATGCTGTATGAGAGTAAATGAACGGTCACAGAAATATTATGTTGAAGAGCTGAATTCATTTTTTTTTTCGAAATTGTTTTTTTGGGTTTTTGGTGTAGATTGAATCTAAATTTTATTAAAAATCATTATCATTATTTACAATTTAAAGTCTGTACATATTAACATTAGCGTCGGCAATAATAATTATCAGCATAATAATTATCATAAAGTATACAATATTTTACATAATATGCTATTTTTTACAGGAATATAAAAGCGAAATAATACAATCAAAACATTTTTCTTCAATACAGAGAGTGAAATTATTTACAATGACAAAAGACGAGAAAATTGAAACAGTAAAAAAAATGTATAACACTATAGAGTGTACACAAGAATAATTATTATTTTTAATTGTAAAAAGGATTAAAGGTAACCCAATGAGCTTTAGTTTGATTTTTAGCTTTGGAGTGTGTTGTGAAAAGAGATTTGTAAGTTTCACTAGCTTTTGGATCTGTTGATACACTGTAATCCCCTTTAATTTTTGATAGTGCTAAGCTTGTAGCATCTAAAGTTTTTGGTTTTGTATCTACTTTTTTACCATTACTACTACTAGGTAACACTAAACGGGATTTTTTACTGGATGAAGGACCAGACTCTTCAATAGTAGAACTTGCTTCACTTCGTTTTCCTGGCATAACTATTTTTCCTTTTAAACGAGAATCTCCGACAAGGCCATGGATTTTTTTATCATTACTACTAGTACTTGTACTATCATTACTGTGATTAGAAGAGGTCTCTCCATTAACTTCACTTGTCACAGTAGAAGATACAGCTTTTACTTTTTTATCTTTTTTAGCTTTCTTTTCATTTCTTATTCTTTCACGACGAGCTTCCATCCTTTCTTGTGCTTGTTCAATATCCTCTTCTTCTACAGGATTGATGAGAATAACATCATCCATACTGAAAGATTTTAGACATCTATTTAAAAGTAAAATGAAAAAAAATACACCATAAAATTAATATAATATTTTTTAAAAATTGAAATTGACTTTTGTTTGCATAATCAAAACATAAACACATTTTTTTACACATTTTTTAATATAGTAATAATTTGTAATGTACATAAAACATATTATACAATAAAAAAGAACCCAGCTTACTTGAGACATTCCAATTTATCTGAGGTATTATTCTTTCCAGAAATTTGTTTGATGGCTCTCTCACTTAAAACGCAACCACATGTCCATATGAAAACAAAACGGAGTCTTCCACTCATTTCCTGACCCACAACAGGACAAATCCATTTGGCTGTTTGACTGTCCGTATAGCCATCACCTTTTTCAACTGCCCCTTCCTCACTCCATGATGGATTCTCTGTCAACTTTAAATCTTTGACATCTCGAATACTCTTCAAATGAGAAATCATGTCATTTTTGGGTTTGGATGTATCTAAAAGTTCTTCAAGAATTGCATCTTTATTGTACATTCGTCCTAATTCACAAGCAACAATAGGTTGTTGAAGTGGTTCTTGAGATAATGCACAACTTTTCCATCGGAATGCAACTTCAGATTTCTTGTCTTTCTATAAAAATGGTAAAATAAACAAACACATTCATGAGATTATTATTAAATAACTAATACTAGTACACAGTCATAACTCATAATGTTGTTGTTTTTAGCATATTGATTATAAATTATTATTGTGTAATTACTTACATTAAAAATTAAAGGTTATATTTTACACAATAATTTTATAAATTTTTAAAGTGAAATTACCTGTTCAGGCTTCTTTTTTGTTCGGACGAGTTCATCTCGTTTCGGGATAGTACCACCATCACAACCCATTTTGATCAATTTAATTAAAGATTATCAACTGTGATATGTCGAATTAATTACAATTAAAAAAGAGAGAGTTAATTTTTCCACAATTTTTTTACGATTTCAATAATTTTGAATGTCCCGGAATCTCCAATTTTGGCGGAAAGATGAATTTGAATCAGCACGAAAAAAAAAATTGTTAAAATTTAGTTGACTAGATTTTAGGAAAGTTAATTATTGTTCATTATAATATTAATTACCTTGCAATCAAACGGAGAGGAGACAATAATAATTATACACTGTTATTTGTATAGATTCTATTCATATATTATGTATAGTGAATTGCTGTCTCAATTATAGATGTAATAAGTGTGTGCTAAAACAATCAAAAAGTAAAAAATAAGAACTTTTTTTTTTAATTATATTTGTAAAATTTGTATTGTCGAAAGACAATAAAAATACTAAAGCCAACATGGCTCAAATGGGAGTTAAACAACAATTAAAGGGCATGAAAAAAGTTGTCCAAAAAGTAGTTCATTGTGCTGTAATCAGAACTGACATTCCAGCCGGTATGTAAAAAAAAATTATTACTTTATATGAATTTTAAAAATGAGTCTTCACAGTCCTTTTTTTTTAAAATTAGCTAACCCACTGTTTTGTTTTGTTTTTTTAGGAATGGCTGTAGCAGGTCCACCATTAGGGCCAACTTTAGGACAGGTAAATAATAAATACTTATACATTACATTCATACAACACACTTATTTGGTAATTTATTTTCTTTATTGAAGTTTGACTTTGATTTGATTTGATTTGATTTGATTTGATTTGAGGCTTTATTGTCAATCTTTTCACCAAGAGTATGGTGGTTTTCAGACTTGATTTTAGATAGATTGTAATGGTGTTTTATTGTTTTGTGTATAATTTATAGAGAGGATTAAATGTTTCAGCATTTTGTAAGGAATTTAATGAAAGAACAAAAGATATGAAACAAGGAATTCCATTACCTTGTCGTATAAAAGTCAACGCAGATCGTACATATGAATTGGGTATAAACAACCCACCAAACACCTTTTTCTTAAAACAAGCAGCAGGAATTAGTCGTGGAGCAATGCAAACAGGTATAATTACTATCATTATGTATGCATACATTTAGGATTAAAATTTGAAATGAAATGGCTATTGATTTATTGTGGTGTTATTTTCCGTCAAACTATTCTATATTACAGGTAATGAAATAGCTGGAAAAGTCACATTAAAACACATCTATGAAATTGCCAAGATTAAACAACAAGACCCCTACCTAAGATTTGAAAGCTTAGAAAGAATTTGTAAACTAATTATTGGTTCAGCAAAATCATGTGGGATTCAAGTAAGTACATAGTATAGTATATTATCGTATCGTAGCCTAAATAAGAAATAGAAATAACATCATCATACACAAAATTTTATATTATATTTTTTGTATTTTGTACAACAATCACCTTATTTTACATTTATAATTTATAATGATGGTTTTGTTTTACTGTTTGTTTGTTTTTATTAGGTGGTTAGACATATAGATCCTGAAGAATATGGTAAATTTTTAGAAGAAAGAAAAGTAATTATTGAAGAACAAAGGAAAGAGTTACAGGAAAAACGAGAAGCCAAAATGTTACGTGCGTCATAAAATATGGATTTTATGTAGTTAAATATCAAACAAAATATTTATGGTGTGTATATTATAATATGAACGGAGACTACTACAATGAGAAGTACTTATGTGTATGAAACTTTAATCAGAAACAGATTTTACCTTCATATTGAAGGTACAATAACAAAAACAAAACTTTTTTTTAAAAAATATTATGGTTTCATATGTTCTTCTTCTCCGTTTGACTATCGAGAATAAATGCATTTATATATTATATTGAATTTAGAAACAAGTTGAATGAATGAGTTTTTTAAAAAATGAAATAAAAAACCAAACCATGAAAAAAAAACAATTTGGAATGTTTTGTACAATTTTATCAATGCATAAAAAATAATATTGACACATTGGTTATTTTCATTTTAGTTGTTTATGGGAAGAATAATAATTATTATTTTTATTTGCAATCGAGAAATATTAATAACGAGTACATTCGTTACGCAATAAATAATAATGATAACAATATTATTGTACAAGTTTAGTAGATTTATCACCAGTAAAAAAGTATTTTTTAAAATATAGTTGCACTTTAGTATTTTTCACATTATCTTTTAGTAGTTTCATCTCAGCCGCTGTCATTGCTTCACTTAAAGAAAGACGTACTTTATTTGTTTGCCCAAATCGGGATTCTATTCTAGCACCAATTGGTCTTAAATCCTTAGAATCATCTACAAGTGTTACATTAACTTTAAGCCCTACTAAATGATCAATATTTGATTCTTTTTTACAAAATCCTTTAGCTATTAATTGATTTTCCGATACAACACGATCAATAGAACCTTCTTTGGATTTCTCTTTAAATATTTTAAGATTTGGTAAATATGTTGTTGTATATAGTTTATCTTGTGTAGAATCAATAAGTCTTCCAGAGAAAGCTAATCTACAAGCATTGTCATCTTCAGATTGTAAATCTGAACCAATAACAACACAGTCTGGAGGAGCCATCACCGGTCGATCAAATTCTAATAATGCAAATATGATACTTTGTTTAATTTCACTACTAGATCCGTCTCCAACATTAGAATCTCCACTATTATTTGGTATTTTGTTCGTTGTTGTTGTTGTTGTTTCACCACTTCGTCCTACACCAATTTCTTCTACAAATTCATAATTCAGACTTGGATCAAATATTATGGGCTTATCTATAGATTCTGTAGTAGCTGATTGAAATAAAATTAAACGAGCTGTGACAGTTTCATAGCCAATTGAAACGTGATACCTAGAAAAATAAAAAATAATGAACATAAAGTATTACATAATAAATAATGGAATGTTATGAGTAGTTATAACAGAGAGAATGCATGATTTTATTATTTATAATTTTAAAATAAATTATTATGCCAACTTTTTTCTAGATTGAATGGGTTTTTTGAAAAATGGTATTTTATCCATAGTTAAGATTCCAGCACGAATGGATGGCCGAATGAGTCCAGGAGCAGAAACAACAGTTCTTTCAACAACCGAAGAATCTAATCCAGGAATACAAATCCCAACTCGATCACCAGCTTTTGCTTCAGGTACAGGGATTTTGAAACTTTGAATAGATTTGACTTTCTTTGATTCTCTTAATGACGGAAATTCAATCATCTACAATTATACATATCAAAATACATGTTGTGAATTCATTTACAATTCATGCACAAAGAAACAAAAATAACAATAATTATTGCAGTATTTATAGTTCAAAAAATTTGTAATTTAACTTACATCATTAATTTTGACACTGCCCTGAAGTACAGTTCCAGTGACTATCGCCCCTTGTCCTTTAATTGTAAAACAATGATCCACAGCCATTAAAAGTGGAGCCGAAACATTTCTTTCAAATTTATTCTCTTTGACTTTTTTCAAAAGTGCAGATTTTAATTCAGTCGTTCCAATAGAAGAGTCCATAGCAGAAACACATACAATGGGTTCATTACTAAATTTTGTCTTGGCTAAAACTCCTCTCATTAATTTGTTTACTTTTGCTATCTGCAAAGTGTAAATAGTAAATAATTATTATTGTTATTTAATTGTCAAATCAAAATATTATATCTGTATTGATTAGAAAGAGAAGGATATTCTGTACATTGTATAAGTTATGTAATTTTTACCTTTGCAGCACGACTTTCAGGTGGGACCAAATCCAATTTATTCAAGACAACAATGAGGTGGGAACTTGTAATGTGAGCAAGAATAAGACATTCTCCAGCTTGTGGTTGTAATCCTTTATTAATGTCAATGATGAGAAGCATAATATCCATGATTTGTGCCCCTCCAATCACAGTTCTAATTAAAGAGGAATGTCCTGGACAATCCACAAGAGTAAAATTATATTCTGGACCACTATCAGCATCTCCATTTGAGTCGGACAAGGAAAGAGAAGAGAATCCAAGGTCAAGGGTTATTCCTCTTTCCTTGGACTGAGGATTAGAATCAAAGGCCGCTGTGGATGCAGTTGTACTTAAAACTTTACAAAGGCTCGTTTTCCCACTATCCACATGTCCAAGAATCCCAACATTTATATTTATTTTACCCGGACCCATGTTCAAATTTTATATTATGAAAGATTTTTAGACCACATTAAATGTTGTTTGTTGATTATTTTGAATTGCGAGTCTGAAAATATAAATAACAAACAAAAAACAAATATAAATATAAATCATTTCAAAAATTGAATCCACACCGGCCTCAACATTCTATCCACATTGATCTTTTATGAGCTAATAGTTAATTTTTGAGTTAATAATAATTACCTTATCCTTTTGTACAATGAATGACACCGAACAACTTCAAAAATATAGAGTTGATGACACTTGACAAAGTTATTTCAAAGCACAAAAAACAACATTTAACTCTATCAAATATCAAAGTAATTTTCAGTTCAAAAAATCAAGAGTGCGCTCGACCATCAAAAAAACTTTGCCCTATGAAAAAAAAAAACGTTTTCTTCCAAAAATTAAGATTTTATTTTTTTATTTATTTGTAATTAGTAATTAAAAAATCTGGCTCTGGATTTTGTACAACAAATATTAATAACAAAAGTACATTTAAAAAAATAATGATCATGTTTTTTGTTTTTGAATTCCTGTTGATTTTAAAGTTGAGCTTTCCTTTTTATTATTATTTTGATTTGGTTTTTGGTCAGTTTTATTTTCTCCTGTTTGTGTTTTTGTTTGTGTTGCTGCTGGGACTCCAGTTGTATTAATTCTAACCACAGGTTGAGATTTACGCACGGGATCCGGAGGTCGGATTTTACTCGCTAGTTGATCCGCTTTAGCTTTGGCTTCCTTTAATAAGTCAATTTTGGATGGAGCTATTGAGAGTTTTCCATGATTAGGATTTACCAGAGCATCTGTATCCGTATGTGTATCCGATTCGGATTCTGTAGTATTTTCACCAGTATGAGAATTCAATCGTTGTGCTAAAGAAGCTTTTAATGCTAGTGCTCTAAACTTGGGTAATGTACTATTGTCCGCTAGTTGACTGTCCAGAGATAACCTTTGACCCTGTATAGACTCACTAATTTTAACTTCAGTCGTCATTCTTTTCCCAGCTCCGGTTGGTTTCACTGAATTTAATTTGTCCAGTTCTGCGGGGGACATGGACAAAAACCGTTTCATTTTCCTGTATGGGATTGGAGTAAATGTTGGTGAGATGACGATGTAGTGACCCCGGAGAAGTTGACCCTTGACAGTTCGACGGAGGTTGTCCTGTGCTTTCACAAAAGTCATGAATTGAACAGCCCCTGTTTTGGCCTCTGTGTCCTTTGCAGGTCCAGTATTTAGACTGAGAGTGAAATCATTCGCCTCTGGAAATATTTGACGAAGGTCCTTCAAGTATAAAGTATACAAAATTAAATTCTTTTTTAATTTTTTTAGTTCTAATTTATTTTCGTTTTTCGTATGCTGTAGAAAATAAAAGGTATTTTTTATATTATGTTATAATATTTTACCTCAAAGGTGCAATCAGGAGGAAGATTTGACAAGTAAAGACTGTCTACAGAAAAAAACGATCACTATTTATTTTGGTAGCTATACATAATATATACTATGAAATATGAATTATAAGGTCAAATATCAAATACTTCAAACAAACAATAAATGATATTTCTTTTTATGACATACCGACGATTGAAAAAAGGAATGAGTCGATAGGCTGAGGTTTCACCAGCCTGTTTTGAAATTTCTTGTTCCTCCTCTTTCTCTTTGGCTCGCTCTTCTTCCCATAACATTTCACTCGCAATTGTGACTGCCGTTTTCCTCCTGCCCTTACTTCCCGCATTTCCGGTGCCCCCTTGATATTCCGCAATGGACTCTGTGTTTACTCGTCTCCGTCCTTTGTAGTCAGTTGTACTGGCATGTGAATGTTGTAAGGATTTACTCGCACCCGAACTTGCCCTTTGACTTTGTGATAGTGCACTGGATCTCTGTGACTTTCCAGAACTACTTTGTCGTTGACGTTGAGCTTCCTTGTCCCCCGTCGAGCGTCTTGACGTTTCCGTCTGGTCACTCTTCCTCATTTTGTCTCGTTTGGTCCTCAGGAGGAATCACATTTTAATCCAGTATCCAAAGTCCGAAATTCTTTGGCAGTCATGAGGATTGAGGATTACAGATTACATTATGATGTTGATGAGTGATGATGATAGGCATGCTGATGAATAATAGTTACGAGTTATATGAATATGACATCTTCATCTTTTATTGAAATTTGAAACTTGTTGTGCAGAAAGGAGCAGAGAGCGGAGCGGAGTGATGAATCTCGAATCTCGAATTTAGAAACCAGCAAAAGCTTCAAATTTTGGTCATCAAAAATCAAAAATCAAAAATTTTGATTCAAAATAACAAAATTCTAATTTTTGATTTTTTTGCCTCAAGACAAGATCTCAAAAAATTTCAAATATCCCTGGAAACTTTCCTGGTCATGCTGTGAATTTTTTGTGAACCGTATAATTTTCAGACAAAAATGTAGTACATTTTTTTGTGCAAAAGAGTTATTTAGTACTCGTAGACTTTATACTTTATACTTTGACTAGAACGCTGAAATTCATAAATTTGTGAGTACGAGTGTGTAATTTCTGCTTCTTTTGCATCACAAATCACAAGGAGGTAAATTTGGTCTTCGGTATTTTTTTTTAGTATGGAGGACGGTAAATTGTGTGAGAAGTGAGAAGATGTTATATAAAATATAATATGAAATGAAACGGATATTATAAGAGTACAGTACATCACAGTTATCACTATTGTTGTTGGTTGTTACTTGTTACCATCTCGCGTGTGTATCTACATGTGTGTGTGCGTGAGTGTAGGAAGAGGCGTGAAAGCCATCAATTGAATCGGATTTTCGGTCTCTTTTTGACTTTACACGCATACAAACACAATTCTTTTGATTCTCACCGCATGATCCTCATGTTGATTTGATGTGGGGAGAAAAATAAAAGGAATAACTGAAACAGAGAGAGAGAGAGAGATGATACAAAGCTCTTTCATTTCATTGTCCACATTTCATTTGTCTCTATCTTTCCACATGTCTGTCGAACAAAAATATTTCCTACTTGGATTATTCGGCACATTCCTCGATTCTCGATTCTTGATTTTCAATTCTCAATTCCTCCGTCAGCTCTCTCTCATCTCGGAACTCAAATCTCAAGTAAGACACAATACACAATAAAAATGTACATATTTATTCACTAGCTCCGTCTCAGTCTCACTCAGTCCAAAAAATCCGTATTGTTTCAAAAGATTGGATTGGATTGAAGAATCTTTCTGCTCATTCATTCCTCAAAATATTTAATACACACGAGACAGCTCTACTCTGTCCTCAGTACTTTTATTCTTTATTATATTATACAAGGAATTTACATGCATACTTTAATAATATTATGCATTGAAAATTGAAAATTGAAATTCAGTTTTTATCATTGCTCATTTCATTCAATATTTGCAACACTGTACAGTTTGAAACATGTAATGATTTTCGTAGGCTTTAGGTGTAGAAATTAGAAGCATGTTGAATATCGAGTAAGGAAAAAGAATAGAGAATAAAAGAGAGCCGCTGCCTTTGTGTTTCAAAATATTGACAATTGACAATTGACATGGACACAAAATGTCCAATGTCCAACCCATCGTCAATCGTCAATCCTCGGTCCGCATCAAGCTTGCAGCAATATCGTATGGATTATGAATTATAGATTCAAGATAGATATCTAACTGTTTCATGTTGCACAGTATAAGCTGTGAATTTATTGTTACCTTCTGATTTCTGATTTCTGAAGCTGTGCATTGAGCTCTGTGCAGAGTACAGACGATTATAGATTATAGATTGTGGGTAGATTTTAGATTTTTGATAGTCAGGTTTCGATATAATGTATAATGTGTACGTAAAAACTGAAAACTCATTATAACATATAACATAAAACATAAAACATAATATATCTGTCATATGTACACATTTAAAAAGTAAAAGAGTGTGTGCTCTATCAAAATTTACTTTTTGATCTTCTTTCTTTCTTTTTTAAGGGAAGATGAAAGATTATGAGATGAGATGAGTTTTTTTTCCTTTCAGTTCCCAGTTGACAACAAAAGGAGGAGAAGAAGGGAGGACGAACTTCAATTTCAATTGACTCATTGTCACTTTTTCATTTCTCCTTTCTACTACTTGTTAAAAATGTACAGTGTACAGTACAATATCCACAGTACACAGATGTGTCTATAGTCTATACTATCTAGTATCTACTATCTGCTATCTACACATTAAATGTTTAAGGCACTCTTCAATCTTCAATCTTCAAAAATCGAGATGCGAGATTTGAGATAGATTTGAGATACATGGAGAATGGAGATGCACTTCTGTATTCGGTATGTCAATAGTCAATAGACCTTTTAGTACACACATTATCATCTTAATTTCTTCTTCCCATTCTCCTCACCATCAACCATCATCATATCATCATCATCATATTATATACTTTTAATCTCAAGTATACTTGCTCAACTTTACTCTAGAAAATATAGAATATAGATACAACATAAAATCCTACCAACTGCCGAGTATAGATACACTTTCCGTTTTAAGTACTTGCATAATGTAATACTACAGAATTCAGAGCTTTCTCTCTCCCTTCTCATTCTTCTTTAGTCTCAACTCTCAACCCTCAAGTTTGTAAACCTTTCAATTTTCAATCACAAAAAAGAGGAAGAAAAAAGAGAACTTTTTAATGAGCATATATTTTCTTTCTTATCTTTTGCTAATTTTAATAAGAACAGTATACACAGCTTTCTATAGTATCAAGAATCAATCGAATTAATCAGTATCACTGTAAAGCATTCAAAAACCAGCAATAATCAAAAGCAACAACCACACTAGTAATATGCACAATGCACAATGTACAAGCTATCAATAAAATTTATTGATAGTAAATAGTAAAGTGTGTTGAGTTTTGAATTTTGAATGTTGCACAAAAAAGTCCATTAGAAATCAAAAGTATTAAAAATTAATGTGGTCCATATTTATGTACATGAGCATTGAACATTGGGCATTATACATTATACATGACATTAAAAACGCCTTCATTTCATTTTCTTATCAATCCTCCCTCTTCGTATTTCCAAAATCAAAATGAGGTCGAGAACTGAGAACTGAGAATAATTGAGAAAGTATTACTAGTATTACTAACAAATTAAATGTAACTAAAGAGTTCATTAGATTGTTTAAGTAAGAAGACTGCTGTTGAGAATTACTGCAAATGAAAGAAATGCATAGAAAATAGAAAATAGAAATGCTTTGCTGTCATGAATTATGAATCCAATATAACTTTTTATTTGCAAAATCTTCATCACTTTTGTTTCTTTTGAAAGAATGTGTTACAACGTCAGAACTTTCTCAGAACTCAGAACCAGAACTCGGCCTACACAAAATCATTCTTTCTCCTTGAGAATTAAGAAGAGTTTTAGCTTTTAGCCTGCAGATTTTAGAGTAGGTATGAAATATGAAATATATGAGACAGGTATCACAAATCTCCACCTCTTTTAACTTTCATACTTGTAAAAACTGGGCTTAATTAATTAGCACTTTGCATTTTTACAGATTACTGAGAAATCCACAATCTGTAGGGTATAAAACATCAAAATTTTATCTAAAATGTATTTAGTAATTATATGTGAAATGAAAATCAATTTTTGCCTAAAACAATTAAAAATCCAAGGAACCTTTCTTCTTTCTTCATTAAATATTCCTGGAATTGATAATAATTATTATTGCCAAGTCCATTTTTTGTTATGTAATAATTAAACAATAGAAAGAGAATCGAATGGAGATTTGAAGGTATAGATTAGACAGTTACATTGAAAATTGAAGCTGAATTTGTACATTTACAGTACAGAGAATAGACTGCTAGCAGAATTTTAAATTGATGATGATTGTTTGTTTTTTGTTTCTCCTGATGAAATTAATTGATTAAACTATTTTTGTACATGCATTTGAATTAGAACTTAGATGATTAGACGATGAAAATTAAAAGAATACATTCACAATGAACAATGAACAGTTTGCAGATTTCATTGCATTACGTATTACGTGCTATTTCATCAAACCTGACCAAGCTTTTGTTTTTTGTTTTTCCTCATTAATTAATGACTGGTTAAAAGGAATATAAAACAAGTGTAGAAGAACATGAACAATTAATAGCTTTAAAAATTAACTAATTTGCACAATGATCAATGATTTAATCTTTAATCGTAATCAACAAATGACCTTGTTTAATTGTAGAGCCTTCAATCTTCACTCTTTTCATGTCTTATCAAAAGTCAAAAGTATCAAAAGTATTAAATATCAAAATGGCTACAACACATGATAAATGATAAATGATAATGTAAACAATGCCTTTTATATTTATAAATAATTATGAATTATAAATAGAGAATGAGAGACGTCCTCGTCATGAAATAATTAGCACGGAAGACGTTTTTGTTTTTTGGCTACCGGCGATGAGATTTGCAGTTTGTAGTCTGTTCAAGTTCAAAATCCTTCTGTCTTTTTCTCTTCTCTCTTCTTTTGTTTCTTGTTACATCCATAATCCATAATGCTTAAAATCCTTTATGAATCTAGAGTCTAGTAGAGATCTGAGATAAACCCACTTGATATTTTTGCTACTTGACAAAGTTGTCTTTCAAAGCTTCTATCTTCTATTGTTCATCCAGCATCAAGTATCAAAAGTGAATAATTCAACATGCAACATGATTCAGTAGTCAGTAGTCAATTTAGTCAATGGTTAAGAAAGGTTGACGAGTTAATTAATTATCTCGACACATATCTATCTTTTATCTTTTGTATCAATTCCTTTCTTCTCCTCTACTCTTTTTACTCCTTTTTACTATGCATTCTCTATTCTCTCTCGTTTTTTGTGCTAAAAAGCCAAACTAAGAGCTGAAACGTAATCGATCAAAGATGACTGAAAGCGTCAATATAATTAACCAATGAATCTTTTATCTTCCTAATTTTAGCTACTCATTTTGATGCTTGATTGTCTATTACCTTGATCACTTGATTAGTTAATTTTTTGTTCTTTATTATTCTTTGAGAATTGAGAATTCAGAAGCTGAAAGAAGAACATAATTATTAATTATTGAAGTTGAAAAATGGAAAATATAATATATTACGAATATGATGAAAGTAACGTGGAACGAGATAGACATAGTCACTATTTTCATTGAAATATGTTTTTTCTCGAGCTTTCAAAGTTGCATTCTCTATACCATGTGTATTTTATTGATATTTTATTGATTATTTTGACGTGTGTTTCTATTTTTGATTTTCTATATAATATTATTCATATTATTATTTATCATGTTATATAAATAGTAATAAACAGCACTAAAAAAGAAAAGTTAACAAAAAAAACACAAGTCCGTGCCCATTTTTATATCTATTTTACAAAGGAAATTTAAGTAAAAGTAAAGGAGGCACACGCGCGTTCATCGATAAAAAATACGTATACCAGAATCAAGAATCAAGAGAGCCGTCCACTTGAGAAATTCATTGTATTTGTATAGACTATATTGTACATTGTACATTGTACACATTGGGATTGTGTATGTAAACTGTGGAGGTACTTGATGATGAAAAAGGAAAAAGTTTTGTGCAAACTCGAGCATTTTTCTTCTTCTCTTTGTTCCACACTCTATACTCTATTCTTTTGATTCTTTTGATTCTTTATTCTTTATACGTCCTCTCGACTCTCGATTGTGGAACGTGGAATACTTTTACAAAATATTTTACTTTTATAGATTGTGCCCTCATGTGCAATTTTTTCTATTATACTGTCGTTTTTCGGTGGTAGTGGTAAACCCGTAAACTGTAAACCCTAAGCCCGAGCCAAGTGTCACTTGAAGAAAGCAAAGCAAAGCAAAGCAGAATAGAATACAATAGCTTTATAGATACTTTTCTACTTTGTACTTTACCCTTCACCGTTTTTTACTTTGTACTTTGTACTTTATACTGTTCAACGTTTATTCTGCATCCGAAATCCGACATCCAAAGCCATTGAAAAATAATAATAAAGTCCCTTTTTTTGATTCTGGTACAGTTTTCATCAAAACTCTTCACTCGTCATACACGAGTTATCTCTCCACTACTTTTATTTATACAATATTATAAGTCAATTTTCACCATGTATAATATACAACACATAAATATGACGTAGATAACCGCAGGTTAAAAAATTAAACAGTAACATATCTGTATTTTCTGAACATTGACCTTTCATCGTTCATCTTTCATCTAAAATCTGGATCCATCGATTTGATGATTTGTATATTTTGTACATGTTGTACATGTTGTGATTTATCAACTCCACATTACAATTTCCAATGTCGTCTTGAGCCTTGAGTGTGTACTGACTGTATTTTGTGAATATGTTTTGTGTAAAAGTTCCGATTTCCTACGTCCAACGTCCAACATCCATGAAAAATGAAAACTATCCATGTAAAAAGTAAAAACCCAACTCTTCCCCACTTCCCACTTTTCCCACATAAAACACGACTTGACAAAAGACCAAAACTTTCATTGTTTGCTAAAACGTAGAAAAACTGACTTTGATTTTTTAAACAGTAGCACAGCATAATATAAAACAGAGCACAGAGTACCAAAATGTAAAGAGTAAAGATATAATAATAGAAAATAGACAGAGTTGAGAACTGAGAGCTGAGAGAGAGAATAGAATAAATCAGAGTGCCAAACCTACCGTCCCTATTATTTTTTCCAAGGACCATCATCATGTTCATCATATTCAAAGTACATTCATGTACTTATGAGTAAATGTGAATGAAGAATGAAGTGAAATGTCCCGCATCGCTCTCTGCTCTCTGAAAAAACTCCAAACTCCAAACTGCAGGCTCAGAATTGAAAACAAAACTTTTGCCCCTCATTCTCCACTCGACACTCGATACAACAATCTACAATCTAAATACTAAATACAAAATACACACAAACACAGAAATACAGAAACATATTGTTATTTTATTATTGTACAAACATGTTCATCAACAATTCACAATTCACATCCAATCAAAGAATAGAAAAACTGACTTTACAATTCCCAACTTCAACTGCAACTACAAAGTACAAAGTCTCACCACTCAGCATTCAGCATACAATTATTATACAAAATATATTGTAGAAACTTAACCCAAGGGAACTTTATTATTTCATCTTGTTTTGTGTTTTGTTTTGTTTTTTTTGCTCTCTATCTGTCGAATGCGACAGATTGCGATAGTCTAGAGTCTAGAGTCTAAAGTCTAAAGTTTTAGTATTATTTCATGTGTGAGTTGTTGACTGTTGACTACTGACTGTGAATTTCAAGTACACATTGAACATTGAACATTGCACATGTACCCCTGAAACTCCCTGAAACTTATGATGATGATGAGGATGAGTGTGATATGGAATTGAAATGGTATTTGATTTGATTCAATTCAGTTCAATTCTCAATTCAATTTTTTTATACAATTTTGAATGCCGGGGGTGAAAAATGGGAATGAAAAAAAAGGTGTTAATTGAATGATATTTAACAGTTGTTTGCCTTGTAATTTTTATGTTTGACTGTTGACTGTTTGACTGTTGGATCCTCTCGATTATCACGAGTCTATTCTTGATTCTCGATTAACGCTTGGCGTTGGAGACCTTTTTCTGTTTGGTGTTTGAGCTACTCTCTTTCTGCTCTGCTCAGTTTTACATTTTACCCTCTTTTGTCAATTGTGCATATAAACAGGCCTGCGAGGCTCACTCCACATCCCACAGCAATTGTCCGTTTACTTCAAGAGTTTCAAGAGTTTTACCCATCTTATGAATTATGAACTGCAAACTCTGGAAATGTGCATTTTGTGCACAACGCATAATGCAGAATACACACTTTTGATTTTTTAATTTTTATCAAGTATCAAGTGTCTAATGTGGAAAATAGAACACCGAATGTCAAAAAGTGCTTCAAAATTCAAAAGTAAAAAAAAGCTATTGAAAACTTTTGTTTCATAATTGACAGCATTTTTTGAGACTATCTGAAGATTGTTGTGTGGAAGTTGAAAGTGATGATTTTGATTAATATTGAGGATTGAGAATGTGGATTTTGTACTTTGTACGTATTTTAGATTTTGGATTTTGGGGTTTATCATTTATCACACTTGTGATTTTGATGAATTATGAATTGTGAATGATGAATGAGCGACGAGTGTTTATTTTGTGAGTGTGTGATGTGTGATTTGGGATTTGCTCTTTGCCCTCGAGTCTCGAGTCTCAAGTAGAATTAAAGCAAAAAGCAACAAGAAACAAGCTCAGAGGATGAATCATGAATCATGAAGTACATGATGACGATGGTGATGGTGTTGTAAAATGAATGTAATTAGTATCCGCAATCCACACACTTGATCTTGAATCTTGAGTCTTAAAGCTTGAAATAAAAGACCAAAGAACAAAACACAAAACAACATGCACTACTATTATTTATTATTTCCTATTTATTATGAGACTTGTGCCTTGTGTCTTTTGTGTGTAAAAACAAAGAGGTTTCAAGTTTTCTCCTGTAAACTGTATAATTATTTACATTTTACACACACTTCATCAAACTCATAATAAACTCACCATTTACACATCTAAAGTCAACAGTCAACAGTCTACTCGTTTTAGTTTTATCTACGCAGTACGCACTTCTCATTTGTCATTATTTGTCAGTTAATTCGAGACTCGAGCTGAATCCGTTTAACTTTTAACGTCTTATTGTGTATTGCGTCTTTTGTCTTTGTCGCTCTCAAATCTCAAATTTGTTTTGAGTTTTGAGCTTACTTATGAATTATGAATTATGAGGGAGCGTGATATTTCACAACAAGAAACAAAACAAAACACACCAGTACAAATAAAATAATCTTGTTATCATGAATCTGGATTTCAGAGTCCTGAGAGTATCAACTTTCTCGGATCATCTTCCCACAATTTTACAGTTTCAAGTTTCAACTTCCAAAAGTAGTTGATCATTTGTTGATGAATAAATCTGTATTTTGTATTCTATATTGTGTTTTTTGTTGATGAACAGGAACATGAAAAGGAGTGTAACACAGCTCACAGCTCACAATTCAACAAGGCAGAAGTTAGAAGTTAGAAGCTAGAAGCGAGCTACCAACTTGAAACTTCAAAATAACAAAAACAAAACAAAAACAAAATCTGGAGAACACGAGACACGAGATCAAAATAACTAAACAAAAACAACAAGTTCTCAGTTCTCAAGTTCCATATCTTTGTCATTTGTCATTTTCTC